>JAWPHD010005004.1:0-157500 GCA_037043455.1 Cyrtodaria siliqua
GAAATATTGCTTAATTAAGAACTGATATACAAATTCTCAGCATTTATACTTTTTTTTATATTTTAAACGCTGGTAGTGAATTGCAAATGCCATGTGGCAGTAGCTCATCCTACTTGAAAAATGAAGTCTACTTGAAATTGGAAGTTTTTTCCCTTCAGAAAGTATCAAGTGAATGCAAAAATTACATGTTTAATAAGGAGTTAAAATGATTACTCATTATTGACCAGCCCCTTTAGATGTTATAATTGCCAATATCTGATTATCAAGTTACATGGCATAGTACAATATCTTGCAATAACGTGGATTCACAGACCTTTTTCTAGGACCCGTTCCCAATGCAAATTAGTGTATTTTGTACATGTAATGTACTGATACATCCTTTATGTTACATACTAATCAACATAAGTAGTATGTTATTGATGTAATAGTGTTCCTAACTGTACCTATTAGGCTATTACCTCATCGCAACCTGCAAGATGTTGACGTAAACATTTCCCTATTGGCCATTTTATCGAAGAAAAGAATCCCAGTTTGGTCATTTACAAGGGTCCTTTTTCCTAAAACACCTGGAAAAAGCCATGAATCAGTTTTGTATGTACTACCCTTACAATATAGAATTGCCATTAAATAAACTGTGATTTTTTAAGCATTTTTTATGACATGGCCATACATTTTAGGTCTGAATCCAATTTTAATTTTATGGCTGAACTATTTATATGTTAAGCTATATAGACTT
Organism: Cyrtodaria siliqua; assembly: GCA_037043455.1. NCBI lineage: Eukaryota > Metazoa > Mollusca > Bivalvia > Adapedonta > Hiatellidae > Cyrtodaria > Cyrtodaria siliqua. Next base: position 737 of record JAWPHD010005004.1, read on the forward strand.
AAATCATAAGCAACTACAAATGTAAGTTAGGTATTAATAATAATATCCAGCTCAATTATTCACGAACAGCATTTAAGACTATTAAACTTAGCAAAATGCAGTTGTTGCGTTGACTTTTTTCAGTGCACTTACGGAGTTGTTGCGTTGAACTTTTCAGCGCACAAAGTCACTATGATTTAATTATTATCATTAACTCATTTAAAAATAGTTTTAATTTAAATATCATAAAAGAATGACCATAGTAAAGGTATATTACACTTAAATCTAAGGCAGTGTCTTTATATGTACCATTGTTAAGGAAAAAAACAGTTTTTTGTCTCTCCTGAACAATTTACCAAAGTGCACTTACGGAGTTATTGCGTTGATGGGACGTGGGACTTTTTCTAAAATGATCAGCATGACATGATGTTGGTCCTTGTCAAAAATCGTTTTGATTCAACGTTAAACATGGCTGCCAGCGGCCATCTTTGTTTACATACAGTTATATAGTAAAAACTTGTAGCGACTACTCCTTTGAAACTACTTGACAGATTTTCATGAAACTTTACAGGAATGTTGCTCTTAATGTCTAATTGATCCTAGCAAAATTTCAGATCGGCCAGAAATTCAAGATGGCCACCACAGCTAAAATTAGATTTTTAAAAAAGAAGTTTGTAGCGACTACGTCTTGAAAACTATAAGTGATATTGATATGGGACTTTTTGTAAAATGATCAGCATAACATGATGGTTATCAGAGTCAAACATTATTTTGATTCGACGTTAAACGTGGCTGCCAGTGGCCATCTTTGTTTACATAGAGTTATATGATGAAAACTTGTAGCGACTACTCCTATGAAACTACTTGACGTATTTTCATGAAACTTCACAGGAATGTTGCTCTTGATGTCTAATTGATCTTAGCAAAATTTTAGGTCGCCCGGAAATTCAAGATGGCTGCCATGGCTAAAAATAGATTTTCAAAATACAAGTTTGTAGCGACTACTACTTGAAGACTATAAGTGATATTGATATTGGACTTTTTGTAAAATCATCAGCATGACATGATGTTGGTCCTTGTCAAAAATTGTTTTGATTCAACGTTTAACATGGCTGCCAGTGGCCGTCTTTGTTTACATAGAGTTGTATGGTAAAAACTTGTAGCGACTAATCCTTTGAAACTACTTGGCAGATTTTCATGAAACTTTACAGGAATGTTGCTCTTAATGTTTAATTGATCCTAGCAAAATTTCAGATCGGCCAGAAATTCAAGATGGCCGCCATAGCTAAAATTAGATTTTTTAAAAAAGAAGTTTGTAGCTACTACGTCTTGAAAACTATAAGTGATATTGATATGGGACTTTTTGTAAAATGATCAGCATGACATGATGGTTATCAGAGTCAAACATATTTTGATTCGACATTAAACACGGCTGTCAGCGGCCATCTTTGTTTACATAGAGTTATATAATGAAAACTTGTAACGACTTTTCCTGTGAAACTACTTGACGGATTTTCATGAAACTTTACAGGAATGTTGCTCTTGATGTCTAATTGATCCTAGCAAAATTTCAGGGCGGCCGGAAAAATTCAAGATGGCCGCCACGGCTAAAAATAATTTTTCAAAAAACAAGTCTGTAGCGACTACTTCCTGAAATCAAAATCAATCAGTAGAGCTTCAAGGCCATTGACCTCTTGTTTTTTTTTTAAGAGGGGACTTTTCACAGGAAAAGGGGGAAAATATATACCAGGCCAGAGTAACTGTAATGGCCTTATCAGAATGTAGTGAACTACAGAATATGAATATAGTCATCTATAATACTGGTCAAAGTTACATATATTTCATTGTTTTAAACATATTTATTTTACATCGATTGCGAAACAAGTTCTTACAACTTAGATTAATCACTCTCGATGGCTTCCTGGGTAGAACCAGTACTAATCAATGTGGATTAATTATCTTGCTCAAGGATAAATAACGTCGCCGCGACGGAGGATCGAACCCACGACCTTTCGATCAGGAGTTCGGCGCTCTACCACTGGACCACGCACTCCATTTCATTGATTAATATAAAGAAACAACAACACATTATGATGTTTCCCTTTTTTAGCTCTACTGGCCGTCGTCCGTCCGTCTGTTAACTTTTGCCTTGTGAACACTCTAGGGCCTTCATTATTAATCAAATCTTTACGAAACTTTGCCAGTGTCTTTATATCAATGAAAGCTCGGACAAGTTTGAAAACCAGTCTGATCGGATAAATTTCACCAGAGTTATGGCCCTTGTTTTGCTGAAAAATGCCATATTAAGCCTTGTGAACACTCTAGCACCTTCATTTATTATTTGATCTTTACCAAACTTGCACAGATTGTTAATATTAATGAAAGCTCGGACAAGTTCAAAAACCAGCCAAATCGGATCAGTTACACCGGAGTTATGGCCCTTGTTTTTTCTGAAAATTGCCATTTTCTGCCTTGTGAACGCTCTAACACCTTCATTTATTATTTGATCGTTACCAAACTTGCACAGATTGTTAATACCAATGATAGCTTCGACAAGATCGAAAATCAACTAAATTGGTTCAGTAACACCAGAGTTGTGGCCCTTGTTTTTTCTGAAAAATGCCATTTTCTGCCTTGTGAACGCTCTAGCACCTTCATTTATTATTTGATCTTTATCAAACTTGCACAGATTGTAAATATCAATGAAAGCTCAAACAAGTTCGAAAACCAGCTTAATCGGATCAGTAACACAGGAGTTATGGCCCTTGTTTTTTCTGAAAAATGCTATTTTCTGTCTTGTGAACACTCTAGGGCCTTCAATATTAATCGGACCTTTACTTAACTTTGCCAGTGTCTTTATATCAATGAAAGCTCAGACAAGTTCGAAAACTGGCAAGATCGAAGCAATTTCACCAGAGTTATGGCCCTTGTTTTGCTGAAAAATGCCATATTAAGCCTTGTGAACACTCTAGCACCTTCATTTATTATTTGATCTTTACCAACCTTGCACAGATTTTTAATATAAATGAAAGCTCTGACAAGTTCGAAAACCAGCTAGATCGGACCATAAACAGCGGAGTTATTGCCCTTGATTTAGTTAAAATTGCTATATTTTGCCTCATTAAGATGATAGGGCCTTCATCTTTCATCCAATCTTTACCAAACTTTACCAGATTGTTTATAAATGAGAGCTAGGACACGATCGAAAACTAGCTGGATCGGACCATTAACAGCGGAGTTATGGCCCTTGATTTAGTTAAAAATGCTATATTTGGCCTCGTTAAGACGATAGGGCCTTTATCTTTCATTCGATCTTTACCAAACTTCACCAGATTGTTTATAAAAATGAAAGCTTGGACATTTCGAAGATCAGCCTGATCGGACCAGTAACAGCGGAGTTATGTCCCTTGATTTAGTTAAAAATGCTATATTTTGCCTCGTTAATTCGATAAGGCCTTCATCTTTCATCTGATCTTTACAAAACTTTACCTGATTGTTTATATCAATAACAGCTCAGACATTTTCGAAAAACCAGCCAGATCGGACCATTAACAGATGAGTTATGGCCCTTGATTTAGTTGAAATTGCTATATTTTGCCTCGTTAATTCGATAGGGCCTTCATCTTTCATCTGATCTCTACAAAATTTACCTGATTGTTTATATCAATGACAGCTCAGACATTTTCTAAAACCAGCCAGATCGGACCAGTCACAGATGAGTTATGGCCCTTGATTTAGTTAAAAATGCTATACTTTGCCTCGTTAAGACGATAGGGCCTTCATTTTTCATGCGATCTTTATGAAACTTTACTAGATTGTTAATATCAATGACAGCTCAGTCAAGTACGAAAACCAGCCGTTCGGACCAGTAACAATGGAGTTGTGGCCCTTGATTTAGTTAAAAATCCTATATTTTGCCTTGTTAAGACGATAAGGCCTTCATCTTTCATCCGATCTTTAAGAAACTTTACCAGATTGTTCATATCAATGAAAGCTTGGAAAAGCTCGAAAAATATCCAGATTAGACCATTTACATAGGAGTCATGGCCTTTGATTTTCTGAAATATGCTATATCTTGGCCTCATTAAGACGAAAGGGCCTTCATTTGGCCGGATATCATTGAAACTTTGCAGGGATGATCATTACCAAGCCTAGTTGTACATAGTCACCGTGTTCCAGTTGAATGATTTTGGCTGAGTTATAGCCCTTTAAAGATTTTAATACACAAACTTTGTTCTGACTAGTTCTCTTGAACCCCTGGTCGGATTAAACAAACGTTTTAGGGATGATCAATTCTATGTCTAGTTGTGCAAATCATCGCCGTGTTCCGGTTGAATGATTTTTGGCGGAGTTATGGCCCTTTAAAGGTTTTAATACACAAACTTTGTTCTGATCTACTTCTCCTGAACCCCTCGCCAGATTTCAATGAAACTTTGCAGGGATGATCAGCACCAAGCCTAGTTGTGCATGTCATCGTCACGTTTCGGTTTACAGATATTTGGCAGAGTTATGGCTCATTAAAGGATTTTGATACTACAATTTTTTTCTGGGCTAGTTCTCCTGAACCCCTGGCTGGATACAGACGAAACTTGACAAGGATGATCAGTATCAAGCCTAGTTGTGCATATCATCGCCATATTTCGGTTAAATGATTTTTAGTAGAGTTGTGACCCTTTAAATGTTTTAATACACAAACTTTGTCCAGATAGTCTCTTCTGAACTCTTTGCCAGATTTCAGCGAATCTTGGCGAGGATGATTAGTACTAAGCCTAGTTGCACCTATCATTGCCATGTTCTGGTTGAATGATTTTTGTAAGACTCATGGTCGCTTATACATAAACTTTATCTTGAGCCAGTAGAGCGTCCATAGGCCCTCTTGGGCCTCTTGTTTTATTTATATATAATAGTGTTAAATGATGGTATCTGACTACTTTGACTTATGAACTTTAACATTCAGAACATCCTATAAGGACGAGTAACATGACAATGCCACTCGTCCTGTCCTGTAGGATGGATATACAGTAAAATATATTTCGTCCCCTGTGAGCCATTATCATTTTTTGTTCATGTTCATTAAAGGTCTTCATCATGATCCCTGCATTGTTTAGGTGTCATCTCGCTCGCATCAAAAGAGCAGTGGCAGAAAAACAATAACGTGGCTACAATAGAATTTGCAGCAACTCTGCAATTCAGGGTGAGAAGGTTCTAGGCCCATTTTCCATATTTTATCTCGATGTACATGGAAGATGAGCCTGGCATGTGCATGCCTCTTAGGCGTCATATAACCTTTTCATGTGTTGGTACCCCTTAAAACTCCAATTCAATTCAATTCATTCATAAATGAGGTCTGATTCGCCGAAAATGCATATCCATATTGGCCCGGTCACCTGACCGGGCCAATAATCCTCACCTGACTGTTACGATTAATGGCGATTGTTTTACTCTTTTTTTTAAAACCATAACTTTGACGTTAAACCCGTCAGTGACATGACGTAACCGAAGTGACGTCAACTAACGTAACTGACGTCATTTAAATAAACGTTAAAATGGAAGCTGGCGAGAGGTCGTTAGCGTCAGTGGCTAACAGCTTATACTTTATGGATATGCATTTTCGGCCCAGTCTCATGACCTAAATTATTGAGGGAAGGCATCATGAAGTAAATGAAACTGACACGATTTTTGTCAACAAAGCGAGGAATGTAACTAGATATACAGAAAAACAGACTAAATCTGGCTTTACATTTTTTCAGGGAGTGGTTTCGCTCAACCAGAGTAACTGAAGAAATTGGCTTCAAGGAGTTGGAAGTTTTATTCTGAGTAGACTCTATAGTCGGAAAAAACTGAATAACTGAAACTGAAATCAGTCTAGATCATCATCAACAGGTACTTAATCGAGAAGAGGTACCTTTAGATAAGGAGTTTCAGCATTCAAGGGACGTACTGACAGCAAAAAGAAATGCTCTGAAATAGGAAGAAAGGGAAATAAAGAAATCGAAACAGGAATGGAATGGACAAATTGAAAAAGAAAAAGAGAGTATAAACTACAAACGATAAATTTAAGTTAAAACTACATGTCCAAAATAAAAATAGCAAAAATGAATAAACGAAAACAACAGGACTCCTATTGTTTTCGTTCATTCATTTTTGCTATTTTTAGCTCTACTGATCTCTCTGATCAGTAGAGCTTATGCCGTGGTGTCCGTCATCCGTCTGTCTGTCTGTAAACTTTTTTTGTAGCGACTACTCCTCTGAAACTACTGAATGGATTTTCATGAAACTTTACAGAAATGTTGCCCATGAAGTCTAGTTGATCCTAGCAAAAATTCATGTTGATGTGAAATCCAAGATGGCCGCATAATCTAAAGATAGATTTTTTAAATGATCACCATGACATGTTGTTGGTCCTTGTCGAAAATCGTTTTGATTCGATGTTAAAAATGGCTGCCAGCGGCCATCTTTGTTTACAAAGAGTTATTTAGTAAAAACTTGTAGCGACTACTCCTCTGTAGCGAGTACTTCTTTAAAACTATAAGTGATGTTGATATGGGACTTTTTCTAAAATGATCAGTATGGAATGATGTTGATCCTTGTTGAAAATTATTTTGTTGCGATGTTAAACATGGCTGCCAGCGGTCATCTTTGTTTACATAGAGTTATATAATGAAAACTTGTAGCGACTACTTCTCTGAAACTACTTGATAGATTTTCATGAAACTTCACAGGAATGTTGCTCTTGATGTCTAATTGATCCTATCAAAATTTCAGGTCGGCCGGAAATTCAAGATGGCCGCCATGGCTAAAAACATTTTTAGCTCAACTGATCAGAGATCAGCAGAGCTTATGCCGTGGTGTGGCGTCCGTCTGTCCATCTGTCCTGACGTCTGTCTGTCCGTAAACTTTTATTTGTAGCCACGACTCCTCTGGATGGATATTCATGAAACTTTACAGAAATGTTGCCCACGAAGTCTCAGAGATCAGCAGAGCTTATGCCGTGGTGTGCCGTCCATCGTCCGTCCGTCCGTCTGTCCGTCCGTTCGTCTATCCGTAAACTTTTATTTGTAATGACTACTTCTCTGAAACTACTAGCGGCCATCTTTGTTTATATAGATTTATATAGTAAAAACTTGTAGCGACTACTCCTCTGAAACTACTGGATGGATATTCATGAAACTTTACAGAAATGTTGCCCATGAAGTCTAGTTGATCCTATCAAAAATGCATGTTGATGCTTAATCAAAGATGGCCACCAAAGCTAAAAATAGATTTTTAAAATAAAAGTTTGTAGCGACTACTTCTTGAAAACTATAAAATATATTGATATGGGACTTTTTCTAAAATGATCAGCATGACATGATATTGGGCCTTGTCAAAAATCGTTTTGATTCGACATTAAACATGGCTGCCAGTCAGGGCTTTTTTCCACAAAATTGGGAAGAGGCCCAAGCCTGTCCATTTTGGGAAAAAAGAACCCGCTTATTTCTCATTTTGGGAAAAATACAAGATTTCATAAATTAAGTAAATACAAGCCCATACATATACATTATGTAGTCAGGTTTGTACATAACGTATATATATGGGCCTGTATTAAGGGACAATATTCAGGGTCAGTTTTTGGGGGGGGGGGGGGGGGGGGGGTACATGTGTCTGTGTGTTTGTGAGTTACCCCAGCAACCACACGGGAGAGTTTTATTATTATATTTGTTGTCCTTCACAATTAATACAAGATATCATAAATATACGGAAGTGACATCAGAAATTGTATTTGACAACATGCAAAAGAAAATGTAATAAAAGTCTCTTGAGTCAGCGATTGTTGTGGTTTTAAAGTGTCTAAACAATATTTCTGGTGTTCAGTTAACCATCCCTTATGCACCCCCGGTATCCGGATAAAACCACGTCGGATCGATATGACGAACGCAGATCACCTGCCAGAGAAACTATTTGCTAGTTGAGTTTAAAAAGTCTTTGTTTTGGACATGTAAACGTATTTCCATTCGTGTTTTTTTTTAGCACTATTCTTAAACCCCCCACACACCCCCACCACACCCCCACCACACCCCAAATTCATGTTCATTTTATCATTTTTGGTTCATGCTCATTAAAGGTCTTCTTCATGACCCCTGCATTGTTTCAGGTGCCATCTCGCTCAAATCACTAGAACAGTGGCAGAAAAACAATAAACATGTCTACAGAATTTGCAGCAACTCTGCAGTTCTGCAGGTGAAAAGCTTTTATGCCTATTCTCCATATGTTATCTCGATGTAAATGGAGGATGAGCCTAGCATGTTCATTCCTGTTAGGCGCCATATAACCTTTCATGTGTTGGTGCCTTAAACCCCCAATTCAATTCAATTGGCAGTAATTGTATAGTTCAACAATTAAATAAGAAATCATTTGGCGTTCAGTAAGTGATGCAATCGGTATTGAAACATCATTTCAGTCGTACCGCAGCACTGTATCTCGATAGTTCGAGTCTGATTTCTTCCGAGAACGATGTTGATCAGCATGTTTTTGTGTTTAACTAGCAAGACAAATGTATAACAAAAAGGTATTTGAAAGTTTAAGTCACGTAGAGCTTGTTAAATAGCAAACCAGGAGGAAATGGGAATAATGGATACGACTTACGACGGGTTATGATACGACCAAACTCGGAGTACAAAACACAAATGATACGACAAACTTTGAGTATAATATTCACGTATTTAAGCTCTTATATGAAATTAAAAGTATTTGATAGCATTTTAAGCCAGAGTTTTTGAGATGACGAGTTGTCCGTCTACCGACCGTCCGTTCGCCGGTCGTTAATTTTCGCCTTGTTACATGATAGAGACTTCGTATTTAATCCTATCTTTAACAAACTGTGTCAGTGTATATATCTCAATGAAAGCTCGGAGCAGTTCGAAAACCAGTCAGTTGGTGCGCCTTAAAACCCCAATTTAATTCAATATTAATAAAAGCTCGGCCACGTTCGAAAACCAGCTATATCGGACCAGTAACAGCAGACTTATGTCTCCTTAAATTATGCAAAAATGTCTCATTCAGCCTTGTGAACACTCTAACATCTTCATTTTGTATTTGATCTTTACTAAACTTTGCCAGTACCTTTATATCAATGAAAACTCGGTCTAGTTCAAAAACTAGCCGGATCAAATTAGAAACACCAGAGTTATGGCCCTTGTTTTGCTGAAAAATATCATATTAAGCCTTGTGAACACTTACTCCTTTATGTTGTATTTGATCTTCACGAAACTTGGCCAGAGTGTTGATATCAATGAAAGCTCTAATGAGTTTGAAAAACAGCCAGATCCTACCAGTAACACCGGATTTATGGCCTTTTTCAACATTTGGTAATGTACATTGGAAACCCTAGAGGTCATGTGTTAAAATCTTACTGGACCAGGAGGCATACATATATGTTATATTTTTATTTATGTGTTCTCTTAAGAAACCTTGGCTCGCGGGTTTGCATTTGCATACCTGATAATTCAAGCATAGCTGTGTGAGCATTTCAAATGAAACTGAAGCGCATTAATTATGAGGGTTTTCCCTGGTATGTTATTTTTTGCGTCATTATCAAAATTACTGTCGTCTAAGTTATATGTATATAACCGTCGTAGCGCTTCCGTGACAGTGATGACAAATACAGTTTGCGTTTGAAACTGGTCTCTCACCGCTGCGGGTTCGAATTTCACTGGGAGCTTGACTTGTACATTAAGTCAGGAAATGAGGATTCTTGCGGATGGCTAGGTTTATAGTTCTAGTACTGCCCATGACACAATTCAACCAACCGACCGATCAAACAACCAACCAACCATCTGGCACAGAAATCAGAAACATATACAGTGACCTATAGCAACACAACCTTTAACATTGAATTTGCAATTAGTGCACGTGCACCTCATCAACAGAGTACAAGCAAGAAATATTTTGCATTTGCTATAAGCTTGTGGTCCTCTACCAAGTTTGTTCAAATGGTGACCCAGGGGTCACATTTGGCCCCACCCCGGGGGTCACAGTTTTACATAGGCTTTTATAGGGAAAAAATGAAAAAAATCTTCTTCTCTGGAACCACATCGCACAGAGCTCTCATGTATTACATGTAGCATCAGCTTATGGTCCTCTACTAAGTTTGTTCGAATGGTGACCCTGGGGTCAAATTTGTCCCCGCGCCGAGGGTCACAGTTTTACATAGACTTATATAGGATTTTTTTTTAAAACTCTTCTTCTCGGAAACTACAACAGCCAGAATTTTGATATTTTGCATTTACTATAAGCTTATGGTCCTTTACCAAGTTTGTTCAAATGGTGACCCTCGGGTCACATTTGGCCCCGCCCCAAGGGTCACATGTTTTACATAGACATGTAGAGGGAAAAACTTAAAAAATCTTCTCTGAAACTGCAAGAGCCAGAGGTTTAATATTTTGCATTTGCTAGAAGCTTGTGGTCCTCTATCAAGTTTGTTCCAATGGTGACCCAGGGGTCACATTTGGCCCCACCCCACAGGTCACATGTTTTTCATAAATGCTTGTATAGGGAAAAACTGAAAAAAATCTTCTTCTCTGGAACTGCAACAGCCAGAGGTTTAATATTTTGCATTTGCTATAAGCTTATGGTCCTTTACCAAGTTTGTTCCGAGGGTCACATTTGACCCCGCCCCAAGGGTCACATGTTTTACATAAACATCTATAGGGAATTTTTTTAAAAATCTTCTTCTCTGAAACTGCAAGGGCCAGAGGTTTAATATTTTGCATTTGCTATAAGCTTGTGGTCTTCTACCAAGTTTGTTCAAATGGTGACCTATTGGTCACATTTGGCCCCACCCTGGGGGTTACCGTTTTACTTAGACTTGTATAGGCAAAAACATTTTTTAAATTATTTTTCTAGTTTTTAATTTGATTTATTTTTTTAGTTTTTTTCCATTTCAATTTTTTTTTTTATTTTTTTTTTTAAATTTTTAATCGATTTTTTAAAAAAAAAAAATTTTTTAACGAAACTTTGCAGGAAGCATCGGTAAGATGTCTAGTTGTGCATATCACGCTTTTGTTCCAGTTCGCTGATTTTTGACGGAGTTATGGCCCTCTGACATTTTTATTTTAAATTTCTTGTCGGCGCTACTCCTCCTAAACGGTTTGTTGGATTTCTACAAAATTTGGTAGGAAGCCTCAGTATGATGTCTAGTTGTGCAAACATGCTATATCAATGGAATTTTGGACAATTTCGAAAACCAGCTAGATCTAGTTAGTAACGACTGGTTATGGCCCTATATTTGTTGAAACTACTATATTGTATTTTCCTTTGTTAAATCTGTAGGAGAAGAGAGCAATATCTAGCTATATCTATCTAAATCTATAAGAGCTGTTTTATCTAGTAGAGCGTCCACAGGCCCTCTTGGGCCTCTTGTTTTGAATGGTGTTTTACAGCACTTTTATCACATTTTATGCCATATATGACGTTAATTTTTTTTGTGGCTTATTAGAGGCAGACAACCCAATTTCAAGTGAGTAATTAAGTATAAAGTAAATACATTTCATTATTGTAGTCTTTTACATAATTTTATGCAAATTTTAAAATATGTCAAATATATAATATATATATATATATATATATATATATATAGGTACACACAAATGAAAATGAACTTCAAAATCAGTAAACATGTTTATGAATGAATTATTATATTGCGATGTATTCGTGTGGAGCAGATCGCCAGGTAGTCCGAATTTGTTCGCAATGTGAGGTATATTACGTCAATTTCTACAAGTGTATTGCAAAACACAGTCAGTTTACTGTGTTATGAACTAGATATAATAGCGATATCGACTAGATATTTGAGTTATTTCTTGCAAATGTTACCTTCTTTGTTGATTTGATTTTAATTTACTTTTTTATGTAAGGTATATATCCGATTAAAAAGTATCTTTTTCCGTTCCGTTATTCGAATTTATGAAATTTATACGTGGACATAAGGCAATCTGAAATTATACTGCTTAACGTTTATATATAATATCTAAATCTCTCAAAGATATGGTCAAAATGTGTATTGGAAGTTATTTCACCCATTCCAATGTCCAAAAGGGTTAAACGGTATACCCTACATAATGTTTCATGGAGTCCGTCACATGTTTACATTACCGCAGTCAAGATTTACCTGTTTTTGAAGGGGTAATAACTTTTATTTATTAATGCACTTGTCGCAAGATGACCCTAGTGGTTGGGATTAACGCGTATGCGTGGCGTTGTAGAATATACATCCATTGATACTCATCATAATTAGAGAGTGGCTTGCATATATTTATTAGATAATGATTTGTTGGTGTAATGGTATTTATATAAGATTGGTGTGTTTATGAACCGACATCTAAAACGTATGTATTATTACAGCCTAACCCGTCCGGTGGAGATTACACTTCCGGAGTGGAGATAACCCGTCCGGTTTGGAGATAAGCCTTCCGCAGTGGAGCTAAGCCTTCCACGCATAACGTTACGAGCGGTGGAGACGGTCTCCGTACCTGTGCAACATGGCAAGGATATAGTATCAACAACCCCCGGGACACCAGGTGGGCCCGTTATCAGTCCTCACTGGAGGAACTTCAGTCACAACCTCGGTGGAGGTTAATTATCATATATATCGCGTCCTCGGTGGAGGTTAATTATCATATATATCGCGTCATCAACCCTTACAGAAGGTAGTTGATGACAATCACCTATTGGATTCGCGCATCATCATCTTCATGAGCTCTCGCGCATCACATTCAACGCGCTAGACCATAATTCTTGTCCACATCAACTTTAACAACACTTTCGTGTCATATATAGTCAGCAGACATTCAGTATTTGTGATAATACTTCGAACTCCTTATAGAACAGTCTTTTTTCATATTTCATCTGTATATTCGCTTGCTCTCTTGATAATTGTATATATATTTAACATATTTTAAAAGTTGCATTAAACTTATGTAAATGCAGTCACCGACATTGATTCTTTCCTGAGTTAGTCCCAACCACTAGGTTCATCTTGCGACAATTAGTGTCAGAAATGGGATTTTGGGCAACTACGGAGGGAAAGAATCAATAAGTGATCTTTATTATGATATACTAAATCTCTACTTATCATTTTAGAAATGTGTACCACCCTCTGATCCATCAAGGTGACTGGACACGAGCACAGCCACAGCTTGGAAGACAAGTCACATGACAAGGGTAGGGTAAGTCCAAACTGTTGTTTTGTACGTTCTTTTCTTGGCACGAGGTCGCAGTGGTCTACACGACTGGGTCTGAGGCACTTTTTGCTTAATAATTTGGGTGTTTGTTTTTACCTCCCTTGATATACCAATAGTATCCAGTGAGGTTGGCGAACAAGACGTTCTACTCATTTTGTGACACTCGAGTATAATTATATTGATGGGAGAAGTAAATATACATGTACATGCTATACACATTTCTATGATTGTTTAAGGTTTATGTCCAATATCAAATGTAGATATTTTATTATAGTGTATATGTTTTGTGGAAGCTAGATACTATCTATACACAACCGTTAGTAGTTAGCGTTAGTACAAATGTGTATGTAACTTATCCTATGATGATCCAAGGTATTTACTGAGGACACAGTGACTTACCATTAGTAGAATAGTGATTGGACTAGACCTATTAGTCAGTTGTGTTTTGTAGTTATTGTAGTTAGTATTCTACAACGTCCATAATCATGACGTCCATAAGGGAACTTACGCAGATGTGTAAGGAGTTGGGTTATGATGGAGAGGAGCTTAGAACCTTTGTTCGAGACGAACAAGCTCGGGAAAGGGAATTTAGACTTATGGAAAGAGATGTTGAGAAAGATAGGTTAGAATTCGAAAGCAGATTAGCTAAAGAGAAGCTATATTTAGAAAGTAGATTAGCTAAAGAGAAGCGAGATGAAGAAAGTAGACTAGCCACAGAGAAGATAGAGTTAGAAAGTAGATTAGCAAACGAGAAGGTAGATGCTGATAAAGATAGGCTAGTATTAGAAAGTAGGTTAGCAAGGGAGAAGCAAGAGTCGGATAAAGAGCAGATATAATTAGCAAGGCAGTTAGAACAGGAGAGGTTCGAAACGGATGGTAGACTAGATAAGGCTAAGATCGAGATGGAGATAGAAAAAGCAGCGTTAGATCATAAGTTCGCTTTAGAGTTGTTAGCAGCCAAGAAAGATAGTGAGGACAGTAAAACTGTAGGTAAAGATAGATATTCTGGGAAGTTAAAAGGTCCGAAGTTACTATACTTTGATGCTGACAAAGATAACATGGACAGTTACTTGCTACGGTTTGAACGTTATGCGGAGTTACAGGAATGGACCCAGGCTAAGTGGGCAGTTCATTTAAGTGCGTTATTGAGAGGCAATGCCTTAGATGTAGTTTCTAGATTACCTAGTTCAGATTCTCTTGACTATGACAAGTTCAAGGATGCTCTTTTAAAGAGATCTGAGTTAACTGAAGAACGTTTTAGAAAGCGATTTAGAGCTTGTTTGCCTGAAAAAGGCGAGTAATTTATATAGTTCCTTAGTAGGTCTAGAAATTACTTAGATAAGTGGTTAGAGTTAGGGAAAGTAGCGCAGACTTATCAAGGCCTCATAGATTTCTTGTTGCGGGACCAGCTATTCAATGTCTGTAGTAGACATCTGTTCTTATTTCTAAAAGAAAGGAAATTAGCTAGTGTAGAGGAAATGGCAACACAAGCAGATCAGTTTGCCGAAGCTAGAGTTGGAGCTCATAATGTAGTGTCGAAAGGCAACATTTAGAAATAGGCAAGGGGAACACAAAGTCCAGAGTGGAAACTCTAGAGGTGGAGTTAGTTCGATGGGTGCTAGAGGAGGTAGCAATAGTGGTATCAACATAGGTAGACCTTTTATTCGTTGTCATCACTGTAATGGGAATCATGCTTCACATGAGTGTAGGAAAGCGGTGAAAGTATCCGCTGTCGTAGACAATTTTAGTGACAATAGTAAAGTAGACAACAATGTAGGTAGTCAGAACCAAGGTTTTAACAACCCATGGAATTTCGGTAGAGGTAGAGGCAGAGGTAGTCCGGTTATTAAAACCGAGAGTAGTAGCTGTTGTGTTAAATCGGATGGCGTAATGGCGAAGATCGGAACATGTCTCTTTCCGTTTCTGTATACGATATCCTCCATTCGATAGAACAATTTATGATATATATTTTGTATTTGTAAGCGTCAAATGTCAGTATATATATTTGCAAATACAAAGCACCATAGGAAGGTCACAGATACAAGCTTCCGTGAAACCCCTCTCTGACATTCATGAACAGGAGATGGGTGTGTCACAGGGCAGCAGACTCTCTGTCACCATTTTTAATATAACAAAAAATAGTATAGTTAAATGCATCAATCCTGGTTTGGATTGCTCTCTATATGTTGACGTCTTTGTTATATGTTATCGTGCAACAAACATGAACACTATTGCGAGACAACTTCAACAATGTCTCAATAAACTTCAGACCTGGTCGGATAAAAATGGTTTTACATTTTCTAAACCTATAAATACTTGTATGCAATTTTATCAACTACGTAAACATCATGAAGACCCTCATCTAACACTGGATGGGTCACCAATACCAGTAGTAGATGAGACAAAATTCCTTTGTGTTATTTTCGACTTGTAAATTAACGTTTATACCAGACCTGAAATACTTGAAGGCCAAGTGCTCTTAATTTACTTTAAGTTGTTGCAAACACTAACTGGGGAGCAGATCGTAGAGTACTTTTACAACTTTATAAATGTCTTATCAGATCCAAGCTGGACTTCGGCTCAATAGTATATGGATCGACCCGCAAGTCATACTTGCAGACGCTCGACCCTATACATAATCAAGGATTACGTCTCGCCTTAGGTGCCTTTCGTACATCACCAGCAGAAAGTCTATATGCTGAAGCTAATGAACCATCACTGTCTCGTAGACGGGACGAATTAGCCCTTCAGTATGCTATTAAATTACAATCTAACCCTTCAAACCCAACTTTCGATACTGTTTTTAATCCTAGTTATGAACCTCTTTTTGATCAAAAACCGAAGGCCGTTCGACCATTTGGTCTTCTTATTAAACCAAAATTAAGTGACACTGAAATCGACCTAAATTTGATTGCCAAATACAAAGTACCACAAATTCCACCGTTGACTTTGGAAACACCAACAATTATTTTTGATCTTTGTAACAGTAACAAATCCAGTACAGACCCTACGGTCTTTCAAAGCAAATTTAATGAAATTAAATCGTAATACAGTAACTTTCAACATATATACATAGATGGTTCTAAAGATGGAGATAAGTTGTTCACAAACACAGCATAAAGAGCCGCCTGTCTAACAACGCCTCTATCTTTTCAGCTGAACTTAAGGCAAGTTTCTGATGATGACCATTTTGTAATCTTTTCTGATTCCCTTTCATCGCTTCAAGCCCTGGGTAATATAATATGAAACATGATAACCCAGTTGTGCTTCAACTTTTAGAAAATATAATGTTATTATTTTCTGTTGGCTTCCAAGCCATGTAGGAATACGTGGTAATGATAGAGCTGATAATGCTGCTAAAGCAGCGTTAGGTTTACATATATCTAATATTAAATTACCTTATACTGATTTTAAAAGTTGTATTAACACATATTGGTAAGCCGCTTGGGATTTGCCAGTTAACAATGAACTCCATCCAATTAAACTTGGAGAATGGCGTTCTTCTAATAGACCTATTCGTCAAGAAGAAGTTGTCCTATCCCGGTGCAGGATAGGGCATAGACGTTATACTCTTTCATATTTATTACAAGGTGAGCAATTACCAGAATGTATACCCTGCTTTGCACCGTTAACGGTTAAACACATGTTGTTGGAATGTGTAGACTTTGATCCGATGCGTCAAATGTACTACAATGTTAATACTATGAAATAGTTATTGGATACTATAGATTTCAGTCTTGTTTTAGATTTCCTGAAAGAAATCAGACTATATAAATCATTATAATATGTTCTTATATATATTTACTTTTTTATATACCCTTTGACGGGCACTTGTTGATTTACATATATAGCTTATATTACTACCATATCATCCCCTATTTGTAAATAGTTTTATCTTTATATATTTACATTAAGTTTTAATTACTACTTCATTTCTTCATCTTTCATTAGTTTTTGCGCAAAATATTACCTATCTATGTATCGACGTGCCGTAAAACACCATTCATTCATTTCGTGAAACCCACAGCGTTAGAGATTCACAAAATCAAGTCCTTGTAACGTTCCGTCCAGGCGATGACATTTTGAACACTTTTTTGAAAGGTTGAGTCCTCAATAAAGGTGGATATAAAAGTCGAACAGGAAATGCAGCATTCGAGGACCACAGTCAACCACAAACACGGATAGAAACAAACAAACAACAACTACAAAGATGAATATGGGGAGTACATCAGACTTTTCATGGGGTCTAGGTGTCCGACTTAAAATTGACAAATATTAATATTTTCTATTTTACATGGCCGAAACATAATGAATGTGCCTAAAAATTATCCCTTATTTGCAAAGAAATTCATTCTGGACAGTAAAACATGCTATCCTAGGTGACGCACCAGGGTTAATATCAGCATTTTACGTTCGATTCTGTCCTAGCTATATGGTGTTTTCAAAGTTTAGACGTTATCAAAATGGTTCTAACGTCATATTTTGATTGATATAAGTGTTTTATCATGAACTTGAACAATTTTATAATTTAAGATGTTTCTAAAAAAATCCTGATGCACCCTCTTTAAGATATTCTATGTACAACTGTATTTGTTTTATAATGCAGTTAACATGTTGTCATTACAGACTTATGTCGTTTATTATTTTTCAGAAAGGGGCTGAAATTAAAATGGGAACATCAGGTATGACTTCCCTTAACTGTTCATTCTCTTGTTGCTCTGGCTTCTGCCAAGTCATTGAATACCTACTTTGTGGCTTTCTAGACATTTGATTTTATATTATACATACATAATCATTTATACATACATAATCATTTATGTGTTTTTTCTTATATTACCTATTAATGCTGTCTTGTTTGCTAGAGATTATAACCTGGCGCGGATACCTTTATTTACACTGTCCTGTTTATTGGGATGACAATAGGGTAAGAGTGAGGTTTGGTGCACAGTAGAACCTAGTTTAAACCTCCAGCGGCCCTATTTTTGCCACTGACTAGGCGGTATAAGGCGGTAGCCCTAATGTCAGCTCTTTTGTGTTAATGATATTATTATGATTTTGCATTTTATGCATCTTTAACATTTTTCTTTGTTTCTGTGTGTGTTTTTTGGTTGACTGTCGACCTTGAATGCTATTTTTCCTGTTCGATTTTTATATAGTTTATAGTATAAATTTACTGTTCTTCAATGACAACATATACGGTGCCCTCGAAAATGAAACCATGGCAAATGTCTTTCTCATGTTATTGATCAATGTCAGCTACTATTCGTCTTGCATAGCAATACTTGACCAGTTCCCCTAATTAAGTCATTATCCTAAGCAATATTGCATAAGAAATGATTCTCAGTGTACAGCCATGGCAACCATTTGTTGGTAAATAAGGATTTTTGTAATTGCGTAGTCTTCTCATTGCCCTAAACTCGCACACCCAATTTCATAAAAAAAATCTAAAATGTATCTATTATTTATCGAATATACACATGATCTATAATTAAAATATTTGTTTGCCATTGTGTTGCCATGACAAAAATGTTTTCGAACATATTAAAAAAATGAAAAAGTCGTGCATCATCTCCATGTTGTGACGGATATGTACATATACAATTGCGTTTCAATATCTTAAATAGTTTTCACGCAATCGCGGAACCATATCATGCGGACGGACAAAACGGCGGAAAGGTGGTAAACCTATAGTACACACCAGTGAACAAGTAGGGGACTAATACATACTGATTCTTTGAAAGAAAGAAACAAACACAAACAAGAAACAAGAGGCCCAAGAGGGCCTATATCGCTCTACTGGCAGTACGGAGTATGTTGTTTGGGCGGGGAGGGGGTTATTGTTATTGGGGGGTTGCATCTACATATCCTTAACTAAGGAATACACCATACATGAACTGAAAATCTCAAAGGGTATAGAAGGAGTTAACGTCACAAGCCCGACACTAGTAATATTAAATTACTGCAAGTTCCCCCAAGTTGTACCCATGTAGAGGGGCAACTTTATGCAGGAGGTCAAAACCCAATTTACATATGTTGTGCCTCCATAAATGGCAATTCAAATCAAATTTGAATCATAACCCTTCACATTTGGACAAGATATACAGTTGTTGTGATTTTTGAAATTATTACATCCTAAGCCCCCCCCCCCCACCCCCACCCAACCACCCCACCCCACCCCACCACCCCCCACTCCCCCAGTGGATGAAGCCAAAATCCAAAACATTATTGCGCATATTCGTATACACATCCTAACTAAGGAAAACGCAATACATGAACTTGAAATCTCAAAAGGTATAGAAGGAGTTAGTGACATAAGGCAGAAACACTGTAACATAGTAAATTACTACAAGCTCCCCAAGATATGCCCCTGTAGAGAGGCCCCTTTACACAGGAGTACAAAACCTGTTCTATAAAAGTTGCGTCCCTAAATAACCATATGCCCCTGTCACACTATAGCGCGTTTCCACTGCGTTGGCACGGGCAATGCCCCTGTCATACTATAGCGCGTTTCCACTGCGTTGGCACGGCGTTGTTTAATTTTCCAGAACATATATATTGATAAACTGGGGGTTGCCGACAAAAATCAAAAAATCATCAAAATACCATAAAATCATCAAAAAACCATAAAATCATCAAAATTGTAGAAATGACCATAACATGGTCAATATCTGTCAAAAAAAGCATCAAAAAACTCAAATCATCAAAATTGTGAACTAAAATCACCAAAATTCTGGACCAAAACCCCATAACATGGTTAATATCTGTCAAAAAAAACATAACCTACCTATCCATGGACTCACTTCACCCGCCAGGTTGACAAAAATACATAGCCCACCTGTCCATGACTCAAATATATTTCTAGACCAAAATATATATGGCTTGGCTTCGCTCACCATAGCTCACACAAAGACTAACGATGCTCAACGTATCGTCTTACCGCCAGCGTTTTATCGTGGTAACGCCTAGAATGCAGCGAGGGCTTCTGGCCCACCGGTGACTTCGCTATACCATTGGAGCACAGGGAATTGAAGGGGTCACCCGTCATGGCTTGGCTTCGCCCGCCATAATGTGATTAAACTTGAATACGTCTAAATTTTAAGCACTCAGCATTATAATGTAAATTTCCAATAAATTTATTCACTATTCTGACATAAACTTTACAATCAGCACAAATTTTATTTTTTGCTTTTGTACCTTTTTTACATATTGAGCATGGCAATACACGACAATCAGCACAAATTTTATTTTTTGCTTTTGTACCTTTTTTACATATTGAGCATGGCAATACACGACAATCAGTACAAATTTTATTTTTTGCTATTGTACCTTTTTTACATATTAAGCATGGCAATACATGACTTGTTTTTAATAGATACTTATGCAAACAGCAATAATTAGAATCTTTTATAGTCTTATTTTTACATGGATTGTGTAATCTAATTTTAAGAAATTTGCAAACATTGATTTCCATTATTTTTTTCGTATTATATATTTCCTTAATACATTATAGTGAGATGACCGGTGGGCTATGTTGAATACGAAGGTGGTGGATCATACTCATACACATTACTAAAACAATTTATCACACACCTTTTAGACTGTTTTGTAAGGTTGCCATTGCTTCCTTTCTTCCCTGCTCCACTAGTTCTTTTTTTTGAACTTCGCTAATTTCAAGTGTCTTTTGTTCTTTCAAATTATAGTATCTCTCCAGTTCATCCAAAATCAACTTAAACTCTTGCTCAGATATCTGTGCATCACTCAATGCTTTTGATATTAACTGCTTTATACTATTCAACTTAGACTCTGCTAAAGTTTTTATTTTATGATGTTTTTGAGCTTTTACATTAAGCTTGCGTCTGATGAAATTAATACAAACACCTGTAGCTCCACATAGTATTGCTGCTATTTCTAAAGGTAACAAAACTGGAACAACAAATCCAATCCCAGCCATAATAACACCTGCAGATATTAAGGTAGTGTCAATTCCATCCGTGATATTAATACCACGTTTATATTTTTTATAAAGAGACTTGCGTGTGTCTCGCTCTGTAATTAACTTTTGTTCAATCTCTGAAATTTTTTGTAATCTATAATTGTGTACGTCCTCTGGCAACGGAGGATATAAACTTGGTGCTGTCGGTTGCTTCATTTTTAATAAGAAAAATTAAATTAATTCAATTAATAATGACACCACCGTATTTACAGCGGTAGCGTTAGCAACCTTGCATACAAAGTTGACAACAGAACCAGCATCAATCTCTTAAGGACTATCAAAGTTATCGTGTTTGCGTGGGGTGGTGTGAAGCGTTATACCATAATTGGGTTGTTCAACACCATCGACAGTAACTATGACAGTTACGTCACCAACTAATCGGTCACATGCTAAACCTATTCCCATAATCCGTCCACGGCGTGTCATTACATACCCCACATTTGTTTCTGATCCACCGTTACCAAATGAGAGTACTCTATTCATTGCAATAGGACCCTTAGCCTCCGCACATAGTGTTATAATCCAATATTTAAGATTATCAACTCGATTAACAATAGGCACAAATCGCCTATTTAAATTTTGAACATCATTTATCAAAGTCTCTAAGTCTTCTGTTTTTTTAGGCCCAAATATACTCATCGTTTTTATAAAAAATATATTTTTTTTAAATAATTTCTAAAACACAACTCATGGGCAAGCCGTGATTATCTATCTTGTCGCCATGCTCATCTCTGACTTCTATTTTTAATTCAGAAATTGTACCACCCGAAAGACGGTGATATTCAGGATAAAAATAAGGTGTATATACAATATCTCCATACTGCTTATTTACTACAGGTACAACCCCTATAACAGTGCTTGGTGCACCATTGAAATAATTACCACTTGTATTAATTTGTTCCAGATGAACATAGAGCTGTTTATAAGGAGCTAAATCAATTGGGCAATCTTCCACACGAACACCTTTTATCCATCTTCTGTCCTTGAATCCCAGCATATTTGAAAGACGGGTTGACATTCGTGTCTCTATTGGCGTATCTAAAATGGCTGTAGCACTTTGCGTAAAAATGGTTAGGATAATATCTTCATTTAGCAATTTAAAATGTTTTGCCAACTCTTCAAAGTTATAGAGTCCACCTGGTATATGTTCTATTTTATCTGGGTTTCTTGTCTTTATGACTTCTTGATCAACATTAAACCAACCGATAGTGTATGTAAAACTTTTCAATCCAACGCGCTTATCTCCATTTCTATTATCGATATACTGCTGTAAGTTAATAGAGTTGTCTATGTTTGAAATGGTATGAAACATTTTTTTTTAATATATATATATATAAATAAAAATGATTTCTAAAGAATTTAAATATAACCCGGATGCTCACTATTTAAGTAATTTCAGCAAGAAAGTGATAGATATAATAAATCAAAACATAGTCATTACATCCAACGGTAAAGGCTTTAAAGCATCATTTCCCAATGTCTTTGAAAAATACAAACTCCCATACGTCAAATCAGATGCTACAGTCCAACGATGGGAGACAGATTGGATGTTATTTTGGCAGAACCAGTTGAATTTTGCCATTTGGTGCGCGACAACTGGATGTGGTATTGATTTTAACAACCATCTAAAAGCTGATGCCTTGGTGGGTTCGTTATTTCGATTTCATGTCTACTACCAAGTCAGAAGAATATTATTTGAGATGAGTGTAGCAATGCCGCAAGACTCAAATTGGAATGCGTTTAATAACACATATAACCGAAACGCGTACGAGAGAATATGCAAGGAGTTTTACGTTGACTTATATTCAGACTGGAGACAGAAACAAAGCTATAATGATGGTCTAGCAACAATTTATAATTACTGGACACATATTGGTTATCATCCTTTGGAAAATACTGTATACGACAACAAAACGATGAGTTTTACAGTCTATGAGAGTGATAAAACATATCACATTGATTACATTGCCCAAGGATCAGAGGCTGACAACAGCTGGTCTACTTTTATACTAGATTGTTCATCTGGATTTACAAGAGCTGGAGTAGAACGCATCAATGACAGCATAAGAACATACTGCTGGGCAATCCTTGGCTCACAATCCCAAACAAAAACAGATATACTTGGAACTGGAACGGCATTTGATGCACAGAAACAATTTTTAGCTAACATAGAAGATGCAATAAACAGCCCCATCAACTTGCCCAGTCAAATTTCAAGATATGAAACCACCCTAAAATATGCAAGAAGTAAAGTAAATTTTGTCTATGGAAGTGGATTGTACATGTCTCCGGGTGACATGGAGCTGAGAATTGGAACAATACAAGACTACAATAATGAAATTGTAATAGCAACCGATGCACAAGCATTAGGATTAAATAATGATGTAAATGTAAAACCAGTACCGCCAAAAAGTGTTCAACCTTTTCAAGGCACAACAACAAAGAAATTTTTACCGGAACATTCTGATAAATCAATACATAAAACTGTGGACCCAATACAAAAAATAGCGATTGAACACGAAGATAACAAAACAACCATAATTGTTGGTACTATAGTAATAGGTCTTGCTGCGATACTTATCTACGAGATTTACTAAACCACTCTTTGGCTGCCACATATAGCAACCCAACAGCGGCAACAAGCAAAGCCCATAGATTGTTAGCAAGCCAATTAATAACATTACCTGTTGCAGATAAAAGCCATGATACTATTGCACCAATAACTGCTGGTAAAGCTTCAGCAGCTTTACCAGCTAGGTTGGCAAGAAGTTTACCAAGATTACCTAGTTGTTTTTTTATCTAATCCTTGGCACTTGATGAATCAGGTTTTGGAGTTGGAGCAGCACTTGATGTGGGAATAATGACCTCAACTAATACCCCAATAATCATACCAAAGGCAGTCAAAATACTAACCATAGTAATACCTTGCTCCCTAAACAAGGTTTTGATTCTCTCACCCAATGTTGTGTCTTCTTTTAACACCTTATTTATAGTTTCTTTTATCCTGTTTATTTGACTGCGTAATGCTTCTTTGTTTTCACTCGCCGCTTCAAGTCGTGCACTTTTTTCATCTTTTAAGTTTTTTATTCTGTCACGTAGGCGCTCTTGTTGAAACTCATCCTCCTGCCCGGGGGTGCTCACCTGTTCTAATTTTTGTTTTTCTTTTGCTATATCTTTATCAAGCTCAGTGAGCTTTGAGAGATTATTAGTAAGTTCTCCACGAAAGCTTTGTAATCTCTTATCTAAACCTCGTATCTCTCGCAGTGTTAGATCTTCTGGTTGTGTTTTAGAATAAGTTTCATCTATTGTATTACTTAAATTACTCTCAATTGTAATTACAGCATCTACTGTATTTTGTACATCTTCAGTTGTAGAAAAAGTTTGTAATGGTATATTCTCTGCAGCGATGGTATCTCTTGTTTTTGCCAAGGCTGCTAATTCCGCCCTACCCCGAGCAAGTCTTTCACGTGGAACTAAATAATCATACATTTTTAAAGTGTTTTTCACAAAGTCAATACCATGTTTTCTAACTAAAGTGTCCAGCTTATAAAACTTGATTGCTTCGTTTGGATTATTTCCCCTATAATAGGTAAGTGGGACGTCATCCTTCCCCAACCGAACTGCATATAACATTGTTCTACCGTTTTCGTCCTCAGCCGCTCTGAAATCATCTTTATAATCAATTCCGCTGATCTCAGCATTAACTTCAGTAAAAAATTGATCTACTAACCACTTTTTTTGTGTGAGCTGTTCTTTTATTTTATCTTCCCCTTGAAGCCGATTAATATGATTATTTTCATTTACAATTTGTCTCTGGAATTCTGAGCCAGGTTGTATAAATTCTTCATCAAGTAATTCATCTACATAAGCATCTGGATCGAACGTAGGATTGTCAAACTCAGCCATTGTTTATTTTATTTAATTTAAAAAAAAAAAATATATATATTTAAAAACATGTCAGCTTACGGAAGTAAACTTAACCCTTATAGAAAACTACGAGAACCTCATGGTGCCAAGGGCATCCGCACAAGTGTAGTTATTACTAACAACCCTTCGACGGTAACCAAAAAGGGTATACTGCTTGTGAAATTTCCCAATCTAAGTACTAATGATGTAATAGTTCCACGTACTGCTCGTCTTGCCTTTGAAATAGAACTTAAAAGCAGAACAGACGCCAACGCTACTCTATACCAGAATCTGGGCAGAGCAATTGTGCAAATAATGACAATCAGAATAAGTGGTAACGAAGTCATAACAATAAATGACAGTGATATATATCATTGTTATGTAGAATTATGGAAAAGCCCTAGCGAACGACAAAACATGGCTTACCAAGGTGTGGGTAAAGCAAACATGCTAAAACATAGAATTGGCGCGGGAGATGCTTCCTCAGACACCGGAGATGAAGCTGTAGCAGCAGCTTATGGAAATAGATTTTGTATTCCACTGGACTTTGAAATGTTAGAAAGTCATATGCCATTTTATCAAGCGGGGCTTGGTGATAGGTTAGAATATGAATTAACGTTTAACGATTATAACAAAGTTATCAAAAGCAGTGATACTGATGCATCTTATGTAATAAAAAATATCTGCTTGGAATTTGATAAGGTTAATGATGCTGAACTAGCCATACAAATAAGACAGCAAACCAATGGTAAGATGTTATTTATGTATGATCGTATCTTGCAACTTGAAAAAAAAATAGTAAACAAATCTGATACCCTTTGGAATATCAACATTAATACACAAGCACGGAGCATGAAGTGTATTTTAAAACTGTTTGAAGACCCCGAAAGAACAGACACGGAATCCTTTTACAACCCAATGATTGAAAAGGTTGAAATGACAATAGAGGGCGTGCCAAATCAGTTGTATAGTCAGGGCATGAAGGCATATCAGCATTGGGATGAAATCAATAAATATTTTGCCTTAACGTTGAAAAGAAACAAAGAGACAGACGTAGTAGCGAGGGACTTATACTTTACCCATGTTTCTCTTGAGACCTATCTAACAAAAGCATATGCTTTGTGGCTTGACCTTAGAACATGTGATGACAATTTATTACACGGCAGTGGAAGAAGAATAGGGGACGGTAGTGGGGGCATAACGATACTCATAAATAAAAAAGCAGATGCAGATCAACCTTTAAATATTTATATATATATAATACAAGATGCGCAAATCAATTTCGAAGATGGAAGATTCAAAGAAGCACGATACTAAATATCCTAAATATCCACGTAGCGCGGCGGATTTGTAACCGGAGGCCCCGGGTTCAATCCTCCGTGGTGCCACTGAGTTCCGTCGGTGTGTTCTTGGGCAAGACACTTTTCCTTAGCCTCGTCCGTCGGATGGGGACGTTAACCGGGCGGTCCCGTGTATCGGTCTATCCTCCGAGCACGTTAAAGAACCATAGGAATCTATTCGATAATAAGAGTAGGGCAGGTTCCCGGATTCCTATGTATCCTTCCCCTCTCTCTGGGGCGGCTCTAAATAACCTATACTGTGTTGATGAGCCGTTAAACAACATTCAATTCAATTCACACAGTGCCATTATCTGTGGTCAGACAGGCTGCGGCAAAACAGAGTTTGTTCTTGACATACTTGAACAAGAGTATGTTGGAGTTTTTGAACATATAATTATATTGTGTCCAACCATAGAGTGGAACGAGGCTTATAAAAATAGACCCTGGATAGGAGATGTGAGACACCCGAGAGATAAAAAAATAACAATTGTCAATCCCGTGAGCAACGACAAAGAAATGCTACAAGAACTGTTGCGTTTATTTTTCAAACAATATGCCGGCAAGCCCACATTATACATCATTGATGATTGCTCCGCCACAAAAGAATTAACAAAGAAAAAAGATATGTTATCAGAGTTGGCATTCTCCGGTCGTCACGCCAAACAATCAGTATGGGTCATTTCACAGAGATATAATTCTGTATTGAAAGATTTGCGGGAGCAAGCAAAATGGTTGTGTATGTTTTACACCATGGACAGAGATAGTTATGAAAATTGTTTGAGAGAAAATGATGTTATTCCAACGCTGGAAGAGAGAACCAGAATAATAAAAGCTTTAGCAAAGACTAAATATTCCAAGTTAATTTTGAGGACTGACCACTGGTTATTGGGTTGAATAATTTTTAACAGCATGTTGCTAATTTATTTGAACTCCCAATTAAGAGTTTGGAGTACTAGATTAAAAATGAGGTTTTATCCATTTTTCCTGTATTGTAGTAAACGAGAACCAAACGTGGAAAGAAGGAGGCAGTTGGAGCTTTTAGGTTTTGGAAAGTGTGGCATAATTTTAGACAACCAACCGATCGAAGACACGTCGACTCTGGTCACCAACAGAGGAAATTTTGTTATCCCTGAAGTGTACACGGACGAGGCTAAAGATCGTCTCAACGATTTATTGTGGCCTAAAAAAGAAGAAGACACCGACTATTTCAAAATGGAGCAAGATATAAAGGACTCTATGAAGCTGTGGAAGAACGTGAAAAAAAGGGACAAATTTAGACTCGTGGACAAATACGTGCTCGGATTAAAGTGTGACCTTGCTGAAAAAAAATGGTCAAAAGTGTCCTTACCACAGCGCTAATTTTAAGGATGATTCCAGACTGCGACGTCACCTACCAGGATTTTGAAATTAAACACATTAACGGGACCTTTGACGAAGATTATTTTTCAAAATTGAGTAATGCTAATAGCAATGCTAACAGCAATTGAGTAATGCTAATAGCAATGCTAACAGCAATTGAGTAATGCTAATAGCAATGCTAATAGCAAATGAGTAATGCTAATAGCAATGCTAATAGCAAATGAGTAATGCTAATAGCAATGCTAATAGCAAATGAGTAATGCTAACAGCAAATGAGTAATGCTAATAGAAAAAAAAGCATTGTTATTAAACAATGCTATTAACAATACTAACCATTACTAGTTGTGTGGTGAATATCGCAGCTGGTTGTTTCGTATTTTATGTTTATTCCAAAATAAAAAATAAAATGACTACTATAAAAATGAATGCGGAAGAACTATTACAAGGTATCATACTGGAAGATTCCACGGAACGTTTCACGGAACGTTTCACAGATGAATCAAATCAACAAGAAACAAAAAAAGAAAGATTATCAGCCATAGTGGCTGGCGGTGGTAGTCGTCAATATTTGGGTAAAGACATACAACTCACGACTATAGATAGCATGCCGCCAGATGAAATTAATAAACTTTACTGTAGATATGAAGCAAGACTTGGGGCAAGCATGGCCAAGACTTTAGGCAATTATTTTATTAAGTTGTATGTGATGGGAGTATCAAAATATTTTAATATAACCAATCCACCAAAACTGACAGAAGATTTGGAGGAAGACCCATTTATTAAACATGCTTTAACAAGTGCGTGTTGTGAGTTGTATTACAAGTATGGAATGTACTTAGCACCATTTACAGCAATGCTGACAACTGTTCGACATATTGATTTTAATAAAAATAAAAATGTCGATAATAAAAATGATGGAAAACCAAGTGGAGAACCAAGAGAGTGAAGTTGATACACAATCTGTTAAACAACAAAATCCAAAACGAGTAAAAGCTGGGAAAAAAGGAGCAGCAGCAAGGAAGGCAAAGCGTTTGCTTCAAGATGCAGGACAGATAACAAAAGTATCAAGAGGTGAAGAGGAGCCAGACAAAATCAAAATAAATGTATACAAAAATTATATTCCACCGATTTTATTAGTAGGCTTTGCTGGGTTTGGTTTGTATATTTATAACAAGAAATCGGTAGCACTACCACCTGTGCAACCTGTTCATGTTGCACCAAAAGACCCGTTTGATTTTTTTAATTTTTTTTTTCTTCATATTAAAAAAAATGGCAGCAAGTATTGACGTAAAACAAATTGTAAATATGATGTATCACGCTGGAGTGGAAACACTTTTAACTATTGGATATTCTGAGATTGGTAAAAAGTACTAAAAAGACCAGCCCCTAAAGTGGATTTAAATATGGCAGATGTTATGATGCTGTCTGTGGATATAATGTTAGCAATGGCTACGAGGGATATGTTGATTAAGCAAGGTATTATTCCTGCAAATATTATGAAATAAAAAATATATATATAAAAAAAATGGCAAGCGCAGTAGCAATGATGATCGGTGGCGCATTAACAAACGCATTGGCATTTAGCGGTTCAAATTATTTCTTTTCAAAAATGGGAAGTCATTCAGATGAGGAAAGACAAAGGCATGACAAAGCAGTGGAACAATTGGAAGCAGCACAAGCGGCGTGGAATAAAAAAAGAACAGAGAGATTAGATTTTATTAACAAGCAACTGCAAAAAGAGCATCATGCAGGGCAGACTTTTGATGATGTGGACCAAGCTATGAAACAGTATTATTACATAACTGGCAAACATTTGCTTTTGGAAGCGGAGCCCAAGTTGAGTGATTTTTATACACCATCTCCGGATCAACAGAATAGAGAAATTACGTTTATTGTGGTGGGCATGGCTGCAACTGGATTTGAAGCTTACAAATTGAGTTCATAGTTTAAAACTATATAAAAATAGTTTTAAACTCTAAGTATGTTTACTTTGCCAGGTCTAAGCTGCGGCAGTCTCATCTTCGTTATTTCACTTTTTTTTTTTTTGGTTTTAACCACGACTTCAGATTCAAAAATCACTATCTTCCTCAGACTCGCTCTCAGAGACATGTTTGGTGGTAGGTTCGCTCTCAGACTCGCTCTCAGACTCGGATACTGTCTTGGCGTGACTCTTTTTCTCTGTCTTGGCGTGACTCTTTTTCTTTTTCTTTTTCGGTTCTCCACTTTCCAGAATGACTAAGTCAAATGCATGATACTTGTTATTTTTGTTGTTCTTAGTTGGTTTCAATCCAAGTGGTCGCACATAATATGGTGGTTCTACAGTTGCCTCCTTTATTTTATCTTTGAGATGACCAGGCGCCTATACCTCACTGTTGTCTGATAATGTTAATATCATGGTTGGACCATATCGAGTATCCACTATTTTTGTATCCGTAATAGCGTATATTTTATTCAATTCCAAGTCGGCCCATTTCTTTGTGCTATTTTCTGATTTTTGCGATTGCGCTTTAAGCAGTTCATCAAATCGTGCAGTGTCCATTGTTTTTATTTAGTATATATATTTCCTTAACCCATTTTCAAAAATTGTTAATACCGTATTTTACCTTGTATAGTACGCACTTTTTTGACCACTTTTACGGTTCTCGAAAGGGGGGTGCGTACAATATAAGGAAACAATAAAAATAACTTTTTTTTCTCTTGCAGAAAATCGAAATCTCGGAAGAAAAACCTTGACGACGAACAGACGTCGAGACAGAAAATTGTGAATACCGATAATACACATTTTTTTCGTAAATTACTCGCTTCATATAACTAATATATTGACTTAATTCGAATTAAAAATGAATAAAGTGTATTAAGATGCTTGTTTTTGTGTAAATGTTTGTAAATGTGTGCATGTTTGTTGTAAAACTTCAATAAATTGCGTGAAAAATCGTCCTTCCATTTTGTTGTTTATATCGCGTGACGTAATATCACGTGACTTCCAGCTGTTTAGACATTAGACTGGTACATGGAATATTGTTACAGTTCTATTCTATTCTTATATTTATAGGATTTTATTTAATATTTTATAAAAAATTAATGAAGTTTTTGCTTTATTTTGAAATACATATATTTTAGACGGCGTAGAAAGGCAGAATCACCCTACTTTGAAATGGCAATTATTCAATAATGCTTGTGAAAACATGCTTACCGGTACACATTTGATGATTGATAATTGGGTCAAACAATATCGCACCTCGGCTGCAGTTTTGACACATTATAAACATGGGTAGAATGTGTTATTCTATTTTTATAATCCTTTGAAGTTGCCGCGAGTATCGACTATTTCTGAGGATGCACTTTGACACGCCGTGTGACCTTTACCAGATTTAGCCATGTGGTACAGGTAACTGATCACGCGTTACCCATCTGATTCACTTATGATAAACTCTGGTTCCCGTGAATACACAATGTTAGTATAATCGGCGTAATGGATTACGGTAACCAGGGCTTTTTATGTCATATGAAGCCCTGCGGTAACCAACGACTTTGTTGCGTTTTAGTAGATGTAATTATCGGATTACGGACAATTATCTGCGGCATTATAATTGGCTTTTTGATGAGATGATACAAGATAGGTACTCCCCTGAAGATTGGCAATTAATGATTGAAGTAATTATATTTCTTTTGTACGCTAATTATCTCGATCGTGTTTTTTTTTATTTTTTTTATTTTTTTTTTTATTTTCGTTGAATGGTTCATCTAGGAAAACTACTGTCAACACAAATAAATAAACACACCCACACCCCTCCCACTAGTTTATTTTACCACTATTACTACAATACATCACAGTCTGAATATGCGTTAAATACAAATGAAAATGAAAAGCTTCTTCTGTTCATGTTTCTTAACAAATGACTTCACCTTTATCTGAAATAGAAAGCATAATATTTTGATGCGTACTATACACGGAAACAACTTTTTTACCCCAGTTTTGACCTCCGAGAGGGGGGTGCGTCATATACACGGGTGCGTAATATACAAGGTAAAATACGGTAGTACTGTTAATAGCATTGTTTTATATATATATTTTTCTTAATACTTTAAAAATGGAAAAGATTTATTACAGTCCACAAGGATTTTGGAGAGGTTACACAGCAGTTAACAAATTAGCAAAAGAGGCTGGTGTCAGTAAGAAACAGGCCTTAGAATTTTTAAAGAAACAAGCTGTGTGGCAGATTTATTTACCCGCACCAAAGAAAATAATTAGACCCAGGTTTGATGTTTCCGTTAAGAATGGAGTACATCAAGCTGATTTGTTATTTCTACCGCATGACACTTTTGGCTTTGGTCGTGGCCGCAAGACATATAAATATGCGTTAACTGTGGTTGATATTGCGAGTAGATACAAAGAAGCAGAGCCGCTGACTTCCAAGGATAGCAAAGTAGTTGCCAAAGCATTTGAAAATATATACAGTCGACATCTAAAATATCCAAAGTTATTACAAGTGGATCCAGGCAGAGAATTCATGGGTGCAGTATCGCAGTTGATGGTCAAACATAATGTAAATATCAGACGGGGCAGAACAGAGATACACAGAGACCAAGCTATAGTGGAAATATTTAACAGAACATTAGCTGAAAGATTGTTTGGTTATCAGTATGCTAAGGAAATGGATTCGAAAAAATGCAACAGAGAGTGGGTAAAGAGATTACCAGAAGTTGTTAAAGCCATAAATAAATGCGGAGATAAAAAAGCCCTCTCCTGTTGAAACAAAACTATTAAAAGGTGATCCTATCTGTATGAATGCAAGTGTAAGATATTTATATCAACCCGGGAAACAAGAAGGTGGAAGACGTAGAGCAACTGATCCAATGTGGAGTGAAGATATTCACAAGATTGATAGTTATATGGTGACGCAAGGCATAAGAGTTTATTATTTAAAAGCACCAGCGCCTCAAAGAGGATTTGTCAAAGAAGAATTACTTATTGTTCCTGCTGATACCCAAATTCATAAGTTTTGATAAAACCCATATGCATCCGTTGTAATTCCATCTTCTCGAATATATCTTTTGGTGTAAAATGGTGACAGTGTTACTTTGTTTACTGTTATGCCATATATTTGATGCTTTTTCGATCGTATCATATTCATTTCATGGATGTATTTTTTCTTCTTAAACAATGCATCCTTGTAGTTCTCAAAGTTGATATGTTTTTGGATTACATATTTTTTTACTCCCTTTGCTTTCTTAATAATCTGCTCATCCGCTCTCAAAATAGAATATAGCTTGGGTCTTAATCCAATATACTCAACTATAGGAACACCAGCACATTCATCTTTCATTTTACCTAATACTTTTTTTGTTTGTATCATCGTGCATTGGGTGATTTTGAGGATAATCACTTAGATCATACTCGTCTTTCATTTCAACCATGTCTTTGTATGCGTCTTCCGTTTTGATGTCTACCAGTAGGCTGTCAGTGTCTGTGTATAATAAAGTACAGCCATCTCCGTACCTTTTCTTCAGGGTATTATAGTACCAGTCATACATCATGTACTTTGATAAATCCAAGACTGCCATCCCAACATAAATTGGTTTGTTTAATGTTATTTTAGTTTTGTTTACATGTAATGCCGACAATTCATCTGAAAATGTTATCCGCCTGTTAAAGTTGGGTTTAGCTATTATTCTTCTTATCTTTTCATTTTCAGAGCCGTCAGTTTTGACTAGTTTTATATCAGTTCGCTTGCGTATATTTTCCATTGTTTTGCCAAACACAGAGTTGTTCATAAGTTTGTAAAAATCTTTTTTAAAGGTTGATTTAGCTTTTTTCCTAAGTTCTGTGTTTAGGTTTATGTATGATGCCATCCATGGTTTTTCATCGAATTCTAATACTCTGTGGATTTTTGTTAATTTCATGCCTAATGATAAATACAACTCTAAATTTTTGTAATGTAACACATTTTTTTCTTTGTCCATAAGATTGGGGACTAGTTGTTTTGTCATAACGTTATTTTCTAACAGATCTGTCTGGTATTCAGATAACCATACTTTTTTCACTGCTAATGTTTCCGGTGCAAGTGGATAATCATTGTGAGATTCATGGAGTTCTTTTGGATATTCCAAATCCACTTCTAGAAAATATCCTTTTCCTTCTGTTGACTTTGGCAACGTTTCTGTTTCCACCCACTTAAAGCCAGAATATGGAAGTGGCTGACTCATTGACCACCCATAAAGATTATTTGCATCAAAATACATTAAAAAGTTGTTTTCCTCGTTAGGGTTATAATCAGCTACGTGTGGATTGTTTGCTTTGGCATATCGTTTTGATACCATACTAATTCCACCACGCATACCTTTTTCTATAAACAAGTGCTGGTCAATTTCTGTCAAAAGTTCTAATTCTATTTTAGAATGTTTAAGTAAAGCATCCCAAGATAATCCAGGTGCTGTGTAGTAATGCAAGGGATCGAGTTTATATGCCTTCATGCATGTTTTTCTGAACGTTTGGAATACATCAGCCAACAAAGTTACATCAATTTTTAGATATAAATCATGATAGTCTCCAAGAGTTTTACAGTTAAACTCTTTCCATATTTTTTGAGCATGCTCGTAATCTTCAGGACTTACACTTTCATCTGAGAGACTACTGTAAAACCTTTCTATAGGTGGTAATTGCGTTTCCTCAAATCTTTCCACACTGTCCATATATTCGTATGGATAAACCCCTTTTCGTAAAAGTAGATCAGTTTTATCTGCAAACGTTTTTTTGGTGAGTTTGAAATCAGATTTGTCTGTTGCATCCACCAGCCTTTCTAAGGAAGATGCCATAAACTGAAAGCTATCCAAGAATCTAAGTTGTCCAACACTAAATGAAATATACTTTTCAGCGTTGTTTGGGATGCATGTAATACTACCTGTCATTTTATGTATTTTTTGCATGATGAGATGGCTATCATATCCTTTGAGGTTATGAAATACAACAGGGATGGTTGTTTTACCTGGTTTTATTTTCAGTTTCAGGTTACAGTCTTTATGTGCTGCGCCTCTGTATTCACCTGTAAAATGACAGTGGTCTCTTACTTTACCGCTTTCTATTTCATTCTCACATATCCAACAGTGTGTTGCTTTTTTATGATCTTTCTCATTTTGCCGCGTCATAATTAAGGGTTTTGGGTGATTAAATCTGTTATTAATGCTCTTCTTCTCACATTCTAAGTGATTTAAAAACTTTTCAACAACATCTTCACCTCTGTAAATAACAGGTTTTTTAGCTTTACCATCATATCTGACAACCTGGTATCCAAACCCGCAAGCTTCGTGTACATTTTGAATTTCAGATTTTTTTTCCAAATTTAGTCGATTGCGGCTGGATTGTACTCTCAAAATCAGCATATACTGCATAAGGCACATGCATCTGATTTTGATGATTTTTAAATTGTATGTGACCTTCTTGCGGCATTTCTATTTTGCAAGAATTTTTGTTGATACCTTCACAGTCTTCTCTGTGTTTGATAAGTAGTCCTTTTCCAGAAAATCCATGAAGGCAACGATCACAAAAGTAAGTTTGACCTTTATGTTTGTTTTGGTCACAGAGTAGTCTATTCAGATTTTTAATCCAACAATAGTGATATTTTGTTGTTTTTGTTGTTGTTGGTTTGTCGTGATGATCATCAGGGTCATAGTTGTCATCTATGATTCCTTCTTCATTATTTGGATCATCAGGGTCATAGTTGTCATCTATGATTCCTTCTTCATTATTTGGATCATCAGGGTCATAGTTGTCATCTATGATTCCTTCTTCATTATTTGGATCATTCTCTGATTCATCTATGATTCCTTCTTCATTATTTGGATCATTCTCTGATTCATCTTCAACCTCAACGTCTTCAGATATTAAAAGCAGATTAATTCGCTCAATATCTTTTGGTTGTTCTGATATTTTATACGGGAAAACATTTACTTTTTTGTCATCATCATCTATAGTGTACCCGTAAACATTAATAGCAAGATTGTTTTGTTTTTCTACTTTGGAAATTTGAGAAATTGGTGTAGGAAAGTCAATGCCCTTTTTCTTTAAGAACTCTATACTAGGATATTTTGACAACCTGTCGGTGTGATCTGCGGCTGGATTTAAAGCAGAATTTATTGCATGGAACAAACATTGATCATCCTTATTTTTTACATTGATAATCGCTTTCTTATCAGCTACTGCTTTAGGCAAAGGAATATATGAAGAACCTTTTATCGGCTCGTACTTTGCAATATTTAAGTAAAAATCAATACAGTGGTCAATTTCCAATCCTGATGCTGCCTTTGTAAATCTTTCCAAGCTCTGTGGTATGTTTGCAGATGCTTCATCGTAAAACTCATTTATTTTTTCAGAGTTTAAAATTGCATATTGGTTGCTGAATACTGCTGCTGTGATGTGGTTTTCGGTAGCACCATTATCTTTGAAGAGATCTACAGTGAGACCTAATTGAAACTTTAATCCATTCATCTTTGTCAGCTCTTCGCTGATTTGTTCTGTAATAATGGGTTTCTTATCATGTAATAGTTTTTGAGGGTCTTTGTATTGCTCAACAGACATCTTGTATGCTTTGAAATAACCACATCTTGGTTTGTCAACCAGTTTTAATTCTTCTTTAGATTTTCTATCATTAAGCTCTTTTAAATTTTTATCATTAAGCTCTTTCAATTCATTTATAACATTCTCTCGTAATTTAGCATATTTCTTATCTTGTTTCTGCTTTTCTCGTTTTGTTTGAGATTTAACCTCTGGAGTTTCCTTTGGAAGAGCATCTAGCCCCGTTCTAAGCTGATCATCATTAATTCTTCCTTCCCGGTGTAATTGTAAAATGTAGTTCACGTTTTCCGTACTCATTTTTTGAGCTGGGATTGGTTTAACTCTTGGAGCTGGGATTGGTTTAACTCTTGGAGCTGGGATTGGTTTAACTCTTGGAGCTGGGATTGGAATTCTTGATTTAACTCGTGGTGCTGGAATTGGTTTAACTCTTGGAGCTGGGGTTGAAATTCTTGATTTAACTCGTGGTGCTGGAATTGGTTTTACACGTCTTACACTTTCCAACACTTTGGACTCAACTGGTTGAATAACCTCTTTTGAAGTTTCCTTTGGAACTTCTTTTAATGCATTTATACCAACCGATAGTGTTTGACTATCTATTACACCTGTTTCAAACAGGTGTATTAATTTTTCTAAAACAGTCGTCATTATTTTTCTTTATATATATTTTTTCTTTAATGCATTTTTATCAAAAAGAAATAATGGTTCAAAACCTCCAAAATACATATTGTAGTTATAGTGAGATGACGGGTGACCCCTTCAATTCCCTGTGCTCCAATGGTATAGCGAAGTCACCGGTGGGCCAGAAGCCCTCGCTGCATTCTAGGCGTTACCACGATAAAACGCTGGCGGTAAGACGATACGTTGAGCATCGTTAGTCTTTGTGTGAGCTATGGTGAGCGAAGCCAAGCCATATATATTTTGGTCTAGAAATATATTTGAGTCATGGACAGGTGGGCTATGTATTTTTGTCAACCTGGCGGGTGAAGTGAGTCCATGGATAGGTAGGTTATGGTTTTTTTGACATGTTATGGGGTTTTGGTCCAGAATTTTGGTGATTTTAGTTCACAATTTTGATGATTTGATGTTTTTTGATGCTTTTTTTGAATTTTTTTGACAGATATTGACCATGTTATGGTCATTTCTACAATTTTGATGATTTTATGGTTTTTTGATGATTTTATGGTATTTTGATGATTTTTTGAGTTTGGTCGGCAACCCCCAGTTTATCAATATATAGAACGCCGTGAGATCGCAAGAAAAATCTGATATTTTTCGTGAAGATGGAGATGTCACGGCGTCCTCACAGCGACCAAGGCGTTGCTACGGAGCTCCCATGGCGTTCTATCGCGTTCCTACGGAGTTCTTGTTGGCGATTGTCTGCGCTCTCACGGCGCTTCCACTGCGTGCACTGCGCTTTCACGGCGCTCACACTGCGCTGACGGCGTGTTGAAGACGTTCGTTTGCACTACCTATATATTCATAAATTATACTATTTTGTTCGTTTTTGTCATGCAAACGCCGATGGACGCGATAGAAGCGCCTTGGGAGCACAATGATCGCCGTGACAGCTCCGTACAGTCGTTGTTAGGGCGCAGTAAAATAAATAACACTCCGTATAAGCGCCGTATAAGCGCGGTAGAGACGCAGTGACATCTCAGAGAACGCCGTACAATCTCCGTGCAAGCGCCACCGACAACCACAGCGTTCGCACTGCGACCTCTGTGCGCGCCTGCAGAGCTCCTGTTGCGTTGTAGGAGACCTTACTGCGCTGCTATGGCGACCTTACGGCGACCCCACTGCGCTCTTATCAGAACGCCGAGCGACGGCGTTTGTTTTGTGCATGCTCAAAGTGCGCGCCGTCGCTTGGCGTTCTATGCGATCCCAATGCGTCTACTGGCGATGCCACTGCGTTGCTGCGGCGATGCTTGCGATCGTACTGCGCGCACCTCGGCGTTCTGCATTTTTCTTGGACGCCGTGGGATCGCCGTGAGAACGCGGCCCTAGTGTGACAGGGTTTTTACCAAATTCAAATCAAATGCATTAACATTTGGACAACATATGCAATATTTGTGATTTTACCTGATTACCCTCTACGGTGCCCCAGCGGATGGAGCCAAAATAAGAATACTTAGTGCGCGTCTACACATTCGTAACTAAGAAATACACCACACATAAATTTGACATATCAAAGGGTATAGAAGGAGTTAATCTCACAAACCCGAAATCCCCAAGATGTACCTCTGTATAGGGTCCCCTTTATGCAGAAGGTCAAAACCCAATTTGCATATGTTGTGCCTCGAGTCCTTAATGATTCAAACAGAATCGTAACCCATTCGCATTTTGACAAGATTAGCCATTGTTTGTGATTTTTGACCCGATTACCTCCAGTTTTGCTAAAATTCCAAGGAAGTTATGTATTGAGCGATTCAAAGTTTCTTTTGCAGTAACAGTAGCTTGATCTTTAACCAAATGAGCCAAGTTTCATTTCCTAGAGCCGCACCTTGTGTTAAAGTTTCGTTGAAAAGTCTCAAGGAGAACTTAAATTAGAGAGTGGAAACACATTTTCTATTTATACATGTAGCAACAGTGACCTTGACCTCTGACCAAATGACAGAATAACATTATTAAGCGTCCTTCCCATGAGCCACACATTGTCGTAAGGTTGTGGTTAAACTCCCTCAGGAGAAACTCAAGTTATTGAGCGGACACCTTTTTTTCTATGTGCAGTAACTGCGAGCTGAGCAAAGTCATGAATGCCCGTTTTGGGCGATTTTGGCGAGATTTTTTAGAGATTCAGAAAGACTTTCAAAAAACATATTTTGAAGTTAATTTTAAATAATGTCTTATTTTTAACTAATGAGAAGCAGCAAGTGACGTTAAAAAGTTTACCTGATGCATCAACAATTGACGTTGAACATGACGTCACGCAAACGTCGACTTCATATGCGTGAAAAAAACGCGCGAATAAATTGTGCTAATCGCTAGTGGGCGCTTTAATTGGCCTAATCTGCCCAGACCGATATCTGCAAGTAAGACATATGCATGATACGGTCAAGCTGGCCGAGACAAGAACAGCTATTAAAGAGCAAATTCTTTTTCCGTATTACTAATTGTTGATAATATTGCATCAATAATACATTTGAACCTAATGGTAGAATAACGAAGCTATTGAAACGTTCACATTTTGTTACCTTTTGTTCAATTATATGAAAGCATTTTTACTATGGAGGGGGATATCCGCCATTGTATTTTGTAATTTTTGAACTTGCATTATGACAAATTGCAATATCCCTATTCCATTTCTAAACTATAGAGCTGTAATTTCTTAATTTCTTAAACGCTAAATTCATTGTGCTTTTGTATAAATTGTCAAAATTGTCGTTTTGAACTTGCATTATGATAAATTGCGATATGCCTTATTCCATATCTAAATTCTAGATTTTTTTTAATTTTCTAATTTATTGAATACACATTGATAATTTGTTAAATGCATTATTTAATTAATAAATTCGTAGCAATGTTTTGTTTTTCATTAGACTTCTAAACAATAAAAAAAATACACATAACTTTTCAAGAAAGTAGATTTGTAATATACAAGTTACAAATGCAGAAGTTACAACTGAAGAATGCAAGAATGCAATAAGTTGACAGTCGCATTATTACATCAGATGGCGCTACGAAAATAATAGCTTTTGGCGGATATCCCCGTCCATAGTTTACAACAAGAATGGTACTTGCTGTGTTATAAAGGGGTACATGGAATCTTGACGTATTCATCGATTCATGCATTATTCCATGTACCCTATACTATACAGAATTTAATTTGTGGCTTTCTAGGCTTTTGTTTTTTAGTTATATTATATATAACGAGCAGTGTACTTTCATGGTGTTAGGTGATCTAAATAGTCGCATAGGACAATTAAGTGATTATGTTGAAAGACTACCATCTAGACACAGTAATGAAACGAGTTCCACATAAATTCCCGAATCAAAATGGGTCATTACTCTTGGAGTTCTGTAAGGAGTCTGGTCTACGTATATTTAATGGACGTGTGGGTCTCGATGGGAGTGTTGGGAAGTACACACACGTGGGTAGTCTTGGTAGCAGTGTTGTAGATTATGTTTTAGCAAGCCAATCCTTATTTAATATATTTAATACGTTTGAAGTTAAAGATCCAAATATGTTGACGGATCATTGTGCTATTTTATTTTCGATGATGTATTACGTTAGTGATATCGATGTAGATGGTACAGATACGGGTGGTACGGATCGTATAGCTTTTAAATATAAATGGAACAATGATAAATGCGAAGATAACAAACAAACATTAAATGACGATACCGTTAGGATACAACTTGATGAATTAACGATGAACTTTGAAGGCATGCATGATAATGAAGCTATTGATAAAAACATACGGAATTTCGTAGAAGTAATGAACAATGTTTGCTCACCGCTTTTAAACATAAATGTAATTTTGAAACTTAACATGAACATAATATTAAAATGAACTAACCCTGGTTTGACGAGGAATGTGAAATGAAACGGAACATTTTTTAACGCTCTTAACGAATACCGTAAACTTAAATCCGACACAAATAGACTAAACATGTGTAGATCCAGAAGTGAGTATAAGCACACTATTAGGCAAAAACGATTTGCCTTTCGCAAAGAAAACACTTTTAAATCATTAAAGGCCCGCAAATCAAATCCAAAAGAGTATTGGAAACTTTTAAAAGAATCATCGAATATATCGAGTCCTAAAACCGTATCAGCGAATAATTTTGCGAGGTACTTTAAGACGATAAATAATCCCGTTGACAACTTCTATCAAGCAGATTACGATGTGATTTATTTTAATGAACGATATCTAAAAGGCGAGATTCAAGTCATGTTCGATGAACTTAATATAGAAATAACAAGACCAGAAATAATAAATTCGTTAACTCAGTTGCGAAATAACTCATCTTCCGGCCAAGATAATTTATTAAATGAGTTCTTTAAGCACGTCTCCAACGCACTCTTACCGTATTTTCACAAACTTTTCAACACACGTCTAACTCGTGGGTATTTTCAGAATCATGGAGCGAAGGGTATATCGTACCTATTTTTAAAAGCGGGGACCCCAGTGAACCTAGCAACTACAGGGGTATAACTCTACTCAGTACGTTAGGAAAACTATTTTCTAGAATTCTTAATAATCGACTGAATTGTTGGGCAAAATTGTACCACGTATATATAGAGGCGCAAGCAGGGTTTAGGAAAGGCATGAGCACGGTAGACAATATTTATACTCCATGGTGTCATTTCGCATAGTCTCAGACAAGGAGAAAAAACTATTTTGTCCATTTGTTGATTTTACGAAGGCCTTTCACTTTGTAGTTAGAGATGTCTTATAATACAAATTAATCAAGTATGGGGTAAAGGGAAATATACTTAATATTATTAAATCTATGTACATGTGTGTCAAATCAAAAGTAAAGTATTTTAATACGGTTAGTGAAGAGTTCTCATGTTTTTTGGGTGTCAGACAAGGGGAGTGTTTATCACCATTTTTATTCAGCATGTACTTAAATGATATGGAGGAAGAGTTCATAACTAAAGGTGTAGAAGGTATTAATGTAGGAATGTTCAAATTGTGTCTGTTGCTTTACGCAGACGACATAATATTGTTTGCTAAGTCCAAAAAGGAATTACAAAAATCGTTAAATGTCTTAGCCGAGTATTGTGACAGGTGGAGGTTAACAGTTAATACCAAAAAGACACAAGTAATGATATTTAGAAAAGGCGGACAGTTACCACGTACTACTAATCTCTATTTTAAAGACACCGAGCTAGAATTAGTCAATGAATTAAAATATCTAGGAGTTGTTTTCAAAACAGGTGAAGCTTTTAATGAAACTGATAAAATGCTGGCAGGACAATCCCTTAAAGCTATATTCCAAATAGAATAAACTTGTAGATATATCACCAAAACATTCATTGGAGTTATTCGACAAGCTTATAACACCTCTTTTGAATTACTCATCTGAAGTATTGGGTTTTAATAAAGGATCAAACGCTGAAAGAACACATTTAAGGTTTAGGAAAGAGTTTCGGAGTGAAAATATCAACGCAAAATAATTTCATATACGGTGAAATAGGACGCCTAAATTTTATAAATAAACGATATTATATAATAATTAAATATTGGTTGAAACTGTGTTTGTGTGATCAAACAAAATACACAAAAATAGTTTATAGTATGCTTAAAAACGATAGTGAATGGCACATTAACAAAGTAAACTGGACATCACAAATAAAACATTTGTTATCTAGACTAGGTTTCTTCGATGTGTGGCTAGCGCAAGGTGTCGGAAATGTTTATATTTTTCTTTCGATGTTCAAACAAAGAATTCAAGATGTATTTATTCAAGAATGGAACGCAGAATTAAATATATTCACACGAGCACTTTTTATAGGACCATTTCTACTTTTGAATTCAAACCGTATCTCGATAAAATAAATATATCTAAATTTCGCTCTGCTCTGACAAAACTCAGACTATCATCCCATATCGCAAATGAATGTGGCCGATGGCGTAAGCCTGCAAGTGTACCTTCACAAGACAGAAAATGTAGACAGTGTAACCTATTGGAGGACGAATACCATTTTGTAATTGAGTGCAAAACTACAACGATTTAAGAACTATATATATAAAAAATACTTTTGGAAACACCCAAGCTTCTTAAAATTTACACTAAACTAATAAATAGCACATGCGAGTCTGAAATCAGAAAGTTATCCGTGTTCGTATATAAAGCTTTTGAACTACGAATACTTATAAATAAATACTAAAGTAACACAGGAAACTTTCTTGAACTTAATTTTACAAGCTCGATATGCATAAATACCTGCTTTATGTATAAATACCTGCTTTATAGTAACATCTCTCCCAAATGGATATGTTACTTATTTACTTAAACTTGCTAAATCATACTGCTATTGTTTACTTATTAAAACATGCCGTGACTTATACATAATTTTCGAATGTAAGGCTGAATGGATAAGAGAACTAAGTAAATAAATGAGTTATTGCATGTAATGGAAAGAGAGAATTACTTATATTCATGTAGTTTGTTACATACAATTACTTCCTATATAAATACATTATGCTCTTGCTCATCTCACCAGTGAAATTTATGTATAGATATGTATATTATTTAAACATGTTCATGGGCCATATTTGGCTTAAATAAAGAAATAAAACTATATACATGATGGCGGAGATACCTTTATTTACACTTGATGGCGGAGATACCTTTATTTACACTCTCGTCTCGTTTATTGGGATAACAATAGTGTAAGAGTGATGTTTGTTGACACATTTAGTGATACATGTGTACACAGATCCGTGACATGGCCTTGAGAGAGCACGTATCGGTGTGGTACGCGACACATCTAGTATGAACATATTTGCTTTACCAGCCTGAGTCATCGTGGTAACACCAGGTCCTATAATATAAGGCTTGTTTACTTAAATACTTAAGGGTGTCGTTTTATAATGAAATATTCTAATCGACCCGTGTAGTCTTCAGCTAACAACGTCAATTGCGTTTGATGTCTGTCTGCAATATTTTGTCTTGTCATGCCCTCAATGATTTGTTCTCTTGTTGCTCTGGCTTCTGCCAAGTCAATGAGTACCTTCTTTGTGGCTTTCTAGGCTATTGTTTTTTGTATTTTGATATGCACGAGCATCTTTGTGTTTTACTTGTATTGCCTATTAATGCTGCCTTGTTGGTTAGAGAATAGTTCATTACGGGGATATCTTTATTTAC
Organism: Cyrtodaria siliqua; assembly: GCA_037043455.1. Classification (NCBI taxonomy): domain Eukaryota; kingdom Metazoa; phylum Mollusca; class Bivalvia; order Adapedonta; family Hiatellidae; genus Cyrtodaria; species Cyrtodaria siliqua. The sequence goes on from JAWPHD010005004.1 coordinate 44,924, forward strand.
ACTGTCCCGTTTTATTGGGATGAAGTAGTGAGTGTAAGTGTGAGGTTTGGTGCACCCTAGAACCTGGTTTAAACCCCACCCAACGGCCTTTTTTGCCACTGACCGTTCCAAGGCGGTAGCCTTAGCCTTATTGTCAACCCTTTTGTTTTTGTGTTTTTGGCCTTTTATTCATCTTTTAATTTGTTCTTTGTTTCTGTGTGTGTTTGTGGTTGACTGTCGTTCTTGAATGCTACTTTTCCTGTTCGATTTGTGTATCTACTTTCAAAGAGATATGGTTCAAATACCTTTTTACACGTAAAATAATTCATTAAAAATAATAATCTGCATTTTAAATTATAACATGTTTACGGCATATGAGTATGCCATATGACAAACACACATTATCAATATACCAAAAGTAGATTATTATATACATGCATATGCACTCGCTTGCATGAAATTATAAATTTGAGATTGCTTCAATTTAAAATTTTATTTATTCAAGTTTCATTAAGAGCATCTGATATATCAAATTTGCAGAAAACAGAAAAATAACAAAACTATTTACATAACAGAACTATTTGCATAACAATACACATAATCACATAACCATCACACAACCAACCATAATCTGTACATGAATGAAATGACCAGAATGAATAATGAGTGAATCCTAATTTACATGTTTAGTAATGTATTTTTGCTATCTAGTTTTTTGAGTTTTTTAACTAATAAGAATAGCATGGAGAATAAGTGTATACATTTATATTACATAAACTATATATGTGTGCAATGTGAATATCTATATATTTTGAGACGAAAGAAACTTTTTTTTCTATTAATCTTTGAGCAAAACTATATCCAGTTAATTACAAGCTTTAAGAATGAGTTCACAAAATCTGGCTAATTTTAATAATGTATTCTTATCTTTATATCTTATCATTGATAGCTCATATTTAACAGAATTTGGATTTTTATAAAAGTATTGACCGATACATTTTTTCCTGTCACTTGCAAAGTGTTTACAAATAAATAAATAGTGAAATTCATCACCCAACAAATGAGCATTACAAAGTGTATATGTGCGTAGATTTCTTTCTATGTTTAAATTTCTCCCTTTTTCTATAGGCATTTTATGATTCATGCAACGGAATTTACATAAAGTATTAGACAAACAAAATGGCAAAATATTAAAATACTGCTCAAAAACAAACTCTTTCTTAAACATAGCAGCCCGATTACCTTGACCTCCGAGATACTATATAGTGCTCCCAAAATAGCGTAATTAATGGGATTATTGTTGTGTTAAAATTGATAATACGTACCTGTATTTTATCGGTGAATAAAATACAGTTAGTGGTTCGGATGCAAGTAATTAAATCACTCGTGCTAAAGCACTCGTGATTTAATTACTACGCATTCAAACTCCTAACTGTATTTTATTCACCGATAAAGCACAGGTACGTATTTATTATTTCTTAAACATCAACAACTGCACTGATTTGAAGTACTTAACAAAATCCTATGTACCCTGTTGTATAAGTGTTATAATTTATTTCTAAGAGAAGATGTCGATTTAAAACCTTTGAAATGTTTTAATGCAATCAGAACAGGGTGGTCTGCTTCTACCACAAACAATCGACCGTCATATATAACCTTACATGTGTCATATTGGCGTATGTTGAAAGAGGCTGCTGGCATAAAACCAGCTAATATACCTTTATCGACTTTTGAACAATATTTTAAAGCTATTAATGATCCAGATGATGTATTTTTTGTTCCTGGCGAAGATATCATGTATTTTAATGAGCGATAAGAGCAGAACGAATTCAGTATTATGTTTGATGAATTAAATGTTACATTGACAGAAGAAGAAGTTATTAAGTCAATCAAGCAACTAAAAACTAATCGAACAGCTGGATCAGATATGCTGATAAATGAGTTTTTTATACATGGAAAAGGTATTTTAACACCAACTTTCTGTAAATTGTTCAATAAAGTGTTTACTATAGGTTATTTTCCAGACGTTTGGTCAGAAGGATACGTCATTCCATTACATAAAAAGGGAAACATAAATAATGTTGAGAACTACAGGGGTATAACTCTACTTTGCTGTTTAGGAAAACTCTTCACGAGAGTTCTAAATAATAGATTAAAGGAATAGGCGGAAAAATACAATGTTATTATTGAAGCACAGGGGGGTTTTAGATCAAAATTGAGTACTGTTGATAATAATTTTGTCTTACACGGTTAAATTACGCATATTCTAAATCAAGGAAAGAAATTGTATTGTGTATTTGTCGATTTTTCAAAAGCATTTGATTATGTTGTGAGAGATAACTTGTGGTATAAGTTAACCCAATTTGGAATCCGAGGAAATATTCTAAATATAATTAAATCAACGTATACATGTGTTAACTCTAAAATCAAACACTGCAATAATCTAAGTGATGAATTTTATTGTTTATTAGGTGTAAGGCAAGGTGAATGTTTGTCACCTTTGCTTTTTTACATGTATCTTAATGATATAGAAAATGTATACATGATTAGTGGTTTAGATGGATTAGATATCAATATGTTTAAAATGTTTATGCTATTATATGCAGATGATATAGTTATCTTTGCAAACTCATCTGATGAGTTGCAGGAAAGTCTTCATATATTATATAAGTATTGTAAGGAATGGAAACTAAAAGTTACACAACTAAAACAAAAGTGATGATTTTTAGAAAAGGGGGTAGGTTACCAAGAAATATAGCATTTTATTGTGATGGCGGTTTGATTGAAATTTTTAGTAAGTTTACTTATTTAGGAATGTTTTTTCCTACTGGTGGATCTTTCTCAGAAGCACAGACTACTTTGGCGGGTCAAGCCCAGAAGGCAATTTTTAAAATGAACAAATACTTATACAAATTTACATTTATTTCACCAAAGCACAAATTAGATCTTTTTGATAAGTTAATTACACCTATTTTAAACTACTCAAGTGAAGTCTGGGGATTTATACAAGGTAATTCTATTGAGGTATCTCATCATTGTTAAATATTGGTTAAAGATTTTAAATATGAGGGAACACAAATATGTTAAAATTGTTTATAATATGATGTTAAAAGATTTTGAGCTACATCCACAAAAAGTTAACTGGGCATCACTAGTCAAACATTTATTGGCGTTTCTAGGTTACTATTATGTGTGGTTACAACAAGGTGTTGGAAATGATACCATATTCATTAACTTAATAAAACAAAGACTGACAGATCATTTCATTCAAAACTGGAATGACAGTTTACAAACGTCAAGCAGAGCGGTGTTCTACATTACCATTGCATGTTTTCAATTCCAACCTTATCTCGATAATATAAATGTGTATAAATTTTGTCAATCACTTACACAGTTGCGAGTTTCAAAATCGAATCTGGCAGATGGGTTAAACCTAATAGAATACCTATAAACGAGAGAACTTGTGATCTATGCAACATGTTAGAAGATGAGTTTTATTTCGTATTACAGTGTGACAGATATACAGATTTAAGGAAACAACGACCTAACATGGTAAAGTTTATAGAACTGATAAATTCAAATAATAAAGGATATATTCGTAAACTCTCCATATTTATCTTTAAAGCGTTTCAATTAAGAAATGAGATGCTATTTAGAAATTAAATTGTGAATATGTTCCTGTATAACATGTTGAGTATAGTTAACTTATATTAATATAAATATGTGTATATATAAATATTCTTATGTTAACTTGTGTTAATATACAAATATTCATGCAAATTTATAAACACCTTCTCGTCAACGCACAGGAAATGTGTACATGTATATGCAAATTATTTCATTGTGATCTCATACTATTGTCTTATATGTACCAACAGCACTGTTACCAGGTATTACTCTGTATTTGTATCCGCATGGGCTTTATAGCCTATTGGAATGTTGAAATGAAATGATCTATCATGTGTTGAAACTGAGCACATTTAAAATAAAAAAACTGTAAAAAAAGCACACAAACAAACAAACCAATCTGAACAGACTATTTAAACGCGTTATTTTGCAGTTCAATCGTATCTCCAATCAAGCGTGAATTGAACAAAACAATGAGAATAGTAAAGACATACTTTTAGGTGGGTACTACAGACTTTTGAATAGTATACACTTACATTGTTTAATAACCACGACACGTATACAACAATACCGATAATTATAAGTATACTAGTATAATTATTTGTAAATAAAGTCAATCATTTACTCATAATATGGCGACTACTTGGTAGTAAATGCTATACATGTAAAAACCAGGTTATTTAAAGTGAGCGACGTAAACAGGTCATAAATTAATTTCAGTTGTCATCGTTTTTAAAACAAATTTATAGAATGTTAGCATTCTATAAGACTAACATTCTGTAAGACTAACATTCTATAAGACCGATATATAGAGAATATCATGTTAATGCCTGATCCTATCCAGTTTATCAGGTGAGGCTGAGAAAAACATGAAGTCCGAGGCTGTGCCGAGGGCTTCCTTTTGTTCGTGCCGAACCTGATAAACTGGATAGGTTCAGGCACTAACATGATATTCTATTTATCATGTTAATCGTTTATAATAATTTAATTTATTTTTTTCCCCATTTTTCTAGTACGAAAAATCACTAATGGATGTAGATACATGAACGAGACGTAATAGTTGGCCATTACATAAGTAGCTCCTTTAACGTCTGTATATTTTTGGTAATTATAAATCGACTGTTGAGTTCCGGTTTATTTCCGACGCATACGCGCAGCAGGCTATGTATTAAGCTTTAACGAACGCCATTTTACTTTGGTGTACATAGACGGATCCTGGTGTACATTAGGTCGACGTTATACGTTACATTGGGCATTTCAACCCATTGTAATCATTGCAAAATCGTGGGCGAGAATATTTTTGGGCGAAGGTAAGTACCGTAGATAAGTTTTGGTAGGTAATATGGCATATTATGGTTTTGGTGGAGAAGTAGGTCATGTTTCACGGGGCTGTCCACAAGTTCATGAATGTGTGGCTATGGCTGTGGGCAGTGTTGAGAACTTATCACACACCATTACGGGGCTTATTTGATAGGGATGTTGTGGAGTGTCTATATGGATTTATAAGATTATGTGTGAAAAAGTTGCCCTATGTTATTGTTTGCGCATGCGCATAAGTTAGGATCACTTTGTGACAGCCATCTTGTGTGTTGATTTTGCGTGGTAGTTTATTTCAAGAAGGGAGTGGACAGTACTCGTCCCACAGTACCGTAAATTGCCCAGTACCAGCTACGTAACCCTACGCCGGAGAATAGATACACTGTCACTGAACGTCTCGCGCAACTGCGTGGGCAGTAATTTATTAGAGCAAGTGTGGGTCCCAAAATTGCCCTAAAAGGAATGGACAGGTAGGCCTTTATTACGCTATTCAACTGTAGTAACTTCTTCTCATTGATCGGACCACCGTGAAATCGAAGGCAAAAGTTATCATAATATCAGCCTATTCTTAAACAAGACTCGAACGTTTGTGTGTCAATTTAGGATTGACACACTGGCTAAATTGACACACTGGCGAACGCGAAACTGGGAACCAGTCAAATACTTCCGACACGGAAGAGGAGGCGTGGCACAGGAAATTGCGTCTTTTTGATTATTCATAATTTTCCATTACAGAGATGTTGAGATTTTATCAGTAGGTGATAAAATGTCATTCGCAACATCTCGTACACTGCTTCGCAGCATGACTCGAATGTAATACGCAGGTTTCCATATTGGTTACGTCATACTAGCGTGACGCGTTTCAGATTCCCGCCAAAACGAATTTGCATTCAAAATCAAAGTTATCCTCAACATTTTGCAATGTCATTTAGCCGATTGCTCCATCTATAGTTCATTTACGTGAAAGCAGTGATAAAACATTCATCTGTATCGTAAATAACAAGCATGCAACGCAAATCATACATCAACACGTGTGGCAAGCGGCCATAATGTTTTGTTTTTTTTTGTTGTTTTTTTTTGTTGTTTTTTTGTTGTTTTTTTTTTACTTTCCAGCCAATCTACATAGTAGTGGCCCATTTATTACTGATTTACAACATGAGCAAATTATATACAATTTTTACACATCAATCAAACATAACAACAATTACAATATATAATAACATAAATTTAGTCCTTTCTTTCTGAATCTTTCTCACTTCTGATAGAATGATGTGTGAATTAGGCAATTGTCATTAATGGGCTCACATTACTGCAAAACAATTAAGGAAGTATTAAAAAAAGGAAAAAAAATGAGAAAAAAACAACTCCATTGAATGACAGTGTGTATTGACAATTCCTTTGCATATTTATTATATTTGGTAAAGAGAATTTAAATTATAGAAAAAGTCATTTGTCAAGGTCCTGGTTACTATTCGCAATTATTATATAAACCAATAAATATAATTTCTGTAATAATATGATAAAAACACCAGTTGTATGGACATTAACTTATTATCTATGATTTATATGTAGAAGGCTTAATCTTGAAGTAAAGTTTTATATTTATGCCAAGTTTTATCAAAAGAATTTACTGTGTCACTTTTTATTGCTGTGTATTTACGAGCTTTGAATGTATATTTAAGTCTATTATGAAGTGCAGTAATTGAAAGTGGAGAATTAAGTTTTTTGGAAGAAAATATATAGTATTTAATTTCAAGTATGATAGAGTTATCTGCTATAGTAAACTGCTCTCCCATGTTAAATATAAACAACTCCTCAATAAAAGGTAAAATTATGTTGTTCCTTCTCAGCCAACTTTGTATTTTTTGGAGAAATGCTTTTGTTGCAGGACATGTCCATAGTAGATGAATTATGGTTTCCTCTTGATTACAATATGAGCAAATAGGGCTTGGAATAGCGTTTATGGTATACAAGTATTTTTTGGTTGGTAATATTCGGTGGATGATTCTGGTTTGAAACCATTGTAATGTAGAACTGAATTTAAACTTGAAAGGTGATAAAAATATGTCTTTCCATGATTCATTCGAAATATTATAGATTTGTTCCCATTTTGTTTTTGATGTTGGAAATTCATCATTTTTATTTAAAATGTTATAGAAGTCTTTACAACCTTTAATTGACTTGTAATATATACTAATATGGTTTGGCAGTATTGGATTGTGTACCTTTTTTGTTGATCATGCTAACATTATTATTTTTTGCAAAGTTTTTGATTGTTTGAGTTATTCCATTAAACTGTAGAAAATTTGTTTTTATGTTATATATTTTTTTAAAGTCAGTTTCTGTGTAAATTTCTCCATTTTCTGAAACAAGATCATTGATAAAATAAATACCCTTATCATTCCATGTTTTATTTACTATAGGCATTCCTCCAACACACAAACTATCATTTTGAAATAAGGGAGTATTTAGGAATTGTTCTAAAGTTGTGATTTTATCATGTTTTATAATGTGAGTGTGTGATATAAGAACATCCTTCCAGAAATTGTTTCTTGTTTTATTGATCATTATTTCTGTTAAGGAGTTTCCATAGTTTGCTAAATTATTTATGTTTATGTCATTTTCTATAATAGTTGTCCAACTACCGCCGACTCGTATTAATCTTCTTATCCATGTTGCTTTAAAAGCTGAAATAAATGCCTTAAGGTTTATCATTTTTAACCCCCCTTCAAAGTATTGTTTTACTACAACTGATTGTTTTATTTTTGCTGTTCCATTCCACAAAAAGTCATAAAATATAGAATTTAGCTCTTTAATTACTTTTTCTATTGGATTTGGTAATGCAATAAATAAATGATTTAAAATTGGTAATAGTAACGTTTTAATAACGGTTATTTTCCCTAAAGGAGTTAAATATCTTCTCTTCCAAAGTTTAAATAACAAGCATGCAACGCAAATCATACATCAACACGTGTGGCAAGCGGCCATAATGTTTATGTAGCAACAGCTTAGCAACAGTGCACTATTTCCTGTGCCGTTGCCTTCCGGCTAACAGAATGTAAATATTTTGAACATACCGAAGCGCCGTGATACACACGAGGTGGGATCCCGAAGAATGACGGGATTGGCCGAGCGTTCACGATTGGATAAAATGTGTGTTACTCGGTTTTTGTCCTTAGGTTCTATAGTAAAGTAAGAATCTTTGGCAGAGTAAAAAGACGATAAGTTTCAAGATTTTGATTTTGAAAGATACATGAATTTATTCAGTTTGCATGAATGTGCATGAAATATGCAGGGTTTTAAAAGAATCACACTGTAGATACCTTAATGTTAACAGTAAAGTTGGTTGAACATCAAGGATAAAGACCGAGTTTATCACCTACCAGAATGTATTGGTATGCTCTTATTTCTGGTCACTGATTGGTCAGTTTTTTGATGATGCTCTATCAAAATTATGAATTACCTTTATAGAACTGTTATTATAATCATTTATGAGGACTGTAGGGGGACATTTTAGTGATATTTTCTGATGTGAAGTAGATGTTTACAAATGTATCAAATACATACACCTTGTACACTGTCGCGTGCAATAATAAATTCCCCATCTGACAATACCACTCTTCCTACGACAGGGGACGAAATATATTTTACTGTATACTCGTCCTGTAGGACAAGTGCCATTGACATGTTACTCGTCCTTATAGGATGTTTACTCTTCCTGCTCTGACTGTAAAAGTTCATAAGTCAAAGTAGTCAGATACCATCATTTAACACTATTATATATAAATAAAGCAAAGGGAAACATCATAACGTGTTGTTAACTCGACTATTCGAAGAATAAGAGAGCTTATGTAATCACCCCGGCGTCGGCGTATCTCTTACATTTCTTATCCTAGCACAACCAAATTTGTTCATGGGCTTCCTTATAGCATTATCTTAAGGGCTGCATAAGCAATTTTGGTTCCTGTAACCCTTGGGCTCCCATGGAGCCCAAATTATGATAGCCCATAAAATGTGTCCCATTTCACATCAAATTTTGCGTGTAAGCTGTGTTTACAAGTCTATATCTCTTACATTAGCTTCCTTATAGCATTATCGTACGGGCTGCTTTAGTAATTTGGTTCCTGTAACCCCTGGGCTCCCATGGAACATAAATTCTGATAGCCCTTAAAATATGTCTGTTTCACATCAAATTTTACATGTCTATATCTCTTACATTTCTTGTCCTAGCTGAACTAAATTTTGGAATTGGTTTCCTTATAGTATGTTGTAAAGGGTTGGATAAGTAATTTTGTCTTCTGCAAATTCTGGGCTCCCATGGAACCCAAATTGTGATGGCCCATAAAATATGCAATAAAGGCAGATCTAGGTTTGCATGTAAGCATGTTTATATCTATAATTTTGGTTTGGGATTTGTTATAGCATTATGCATCTTATTACTTCAATCATATTGGGACATGGGCTCCCTCCTCCCCCCACCCCCCCCCCCCCACCCCCACTCCCCTCCACACGTTTTTGTTTTTGTTTTTGTTTTACATATTTCTGTGTTGTTTTAGTCAATTCTTACATAGATGTTTCCCGCTCCCCCGCCCGCCCCCTCCCCAACCCACTCCCCACCACCCCACCCCGACTTGAAACTATTTTTTTTTTTTTACATATTTCTGTGTTGCTTTTGTCAGTTCTTACACATATATGTTCCTCCCTCCCCTCCCCCCCCCCCAATCCCCCGCCTCGCACCCCCGCCCCCAACACCCCCAACCCCCCCACCACCCCCAACACTTGATTTTTTTTTTACATATTTCTTTGTTGTTTTAGTCAATTCTTACACATATATGTTGCCCCCTCCCCCCCACCCCCGACCCCTGCCTCTCACACACCCCACCCCACCACACTTGATTTTTTTTTTTTACATATTTCTTTGTTGTTTTAGTCAATTCTTACACATATATGTTGCCCCCTCCCCCCCACAACCCACTCCCGCCTCTCACCCCCCCCACCCCACCCCCACTTGAAAATCGATTATTATTTTTTCATATTTCTTTGTTGTTTTAGTCAATTCTTACACATATATGTTGCCCCCTCCCCTCCCCCACATGCCACTCCCGCCTCTCACCCCCGTTCCCCCCACCCCACCCCCACATGAAAATCTAATATATATTTTTTTACATATTTCTTTGTAGTTTTGGTCAATTCTTACACATACCTGTGTTGCCCCCCACCCACGCACCCACCCCCAACCTCCACCCCACCCACCCCCACGCTCGAAACAAACATTTTTATTTAATGTTTATTGTTTTTTTTACATATATCTGTGTTGTTTTGGTAATTTCTTACACAAAGCTTCTTACACATATATGTTGCCACCTCCACCCCCTCTCACACACCACAAACTACAATTTCTCAAGATGTATCGCAGCTTATCGTGAGATATCTAACTTGCGATATCTCGAGATGCCATGTGATGCCATGTGTCTTGCGGTCGGTATATGCAATTTTAGTAGGATTTTCTAAGTTTGAGGTGGGCTTTATGCCATTTAAAAACTAACCATTGATGTAATTCTTGGGTTTCCCTTAGCACTGTTTCATTATATTGACAGTTTGCTGTCGGTAATGTCCCGTTTAAGTACTGGTTGCTGTCGTATTTTGATGTCATAGTAAGATGACGTAAAACATAGAATAACATGTGGCGTGACGTCATGCGACATGACGTCACGCCACATGTTATTCTATGTTTAACGTCATAATGACGTCATGTGACATGACTCATGTGACATGACGTCATTATGTCGTGTCGCGTTAAAATAAAAAAAAATCGCATAATATAGCGGCTTTATATAAATAGAGTTATAGGAGGCAACCTTTTAGAGTGGAAATGACTACTGATTGCACATTTCAGACCTTATTCATGCTATGGAAAAAAAACAGACCGAAAGAATTTTTTTGGCAAAAAAGCTGTTAAACGGGCATTTCAGTGTTATCTAAAAATGGTGCTGTTAGGCATAGATGGTATGTATAATAATTATGAAGCACATGTTTGATGTTGTTTTCAGTTTTGAGTAGTTCTAAGTTTATTTTGGTGTATTGGATTATGCATTATTTGGGTTTTTTGGAGGCTATAAATAGAAAAATGCTCAACTTCGGCGTTAAACATGGCTGCCAGTGGCCATCTTTGTTTACATAGAGTTATTTAGTAAAAACTTGTAGCGACTACTCCTCTGAAACTACTCGACGGATTTCCATGAAACTTCACAGGAATGTTGCTCTTGTTGTCTGAATGATCCTAGCAACATTTCAGGTTGGTCGGAAATTCAAGATGGCCACCACAACTAAAAATAGATCTTCAAAAAACAAGTGTAGCGAGTACTTCAAAACTATAAGTGATATTGATATGGGACTAAAATGATCAGTATGACATGATGTTGATCCTTGTCGAAAATTATTTTGATGCGACGTTAAACATGACGTCCAGCGGCCATCTTTGTTTACATAGAGTTATATAATGAAAACTTCTAGCGACTACTGCTCTGAAACTACTTGACGGATTTTCATGAAACTTCACAGGAATGCTGATCTAGCTATCAAAAACCTATCAGTAGAGCTTCAAGGTCATTGACCTCTTGTTGGAGTCAGGCTTGACCACTGCTACATAATCTTTAAAATGGCCGACATAGTTAGTAAATATTCATGTTTTGAAAACAAACGAGTGTATTATTCGCTATTGTAAGACAATTAAAAACAACATATGAATTTGTCAGTCTTCGGAATTAGCCGGTAGCCTGAAGCCCGCAGTTAGTAAAAATCATGTTGGGCATGTAAATTTTACAAGCGGGCATGTTAAAAACAAGACGAAAATGCCGAAATAAATCGGAATGAAATCAGACACAAAAATTAACGACAGCTTGTAAACTAATTTAAAAGTCGATTTTTATTTTGTTTATACATATACATCGTCGGAAATAACTCTCGGTTTCAGAACAGACTGTTTTTCAATTTTATTTGGTACAGTTGCTGCCACGCGGATTACGACTTTTTCGCAGTATCCTCACGGCCGTTTTTCAATCAAAGTCACAAATCCCCGAGATCGTACCGCGGATTGTCACCCGAAATATAGCGGGGATTCTCCGTGACCGTAAAAATCACCGCGATTGCAAAATCCAGTCTCAAAGGAAAACAATCACGGGGATTCTCTGTGATAGGTTCGCTAGGGAACGCGGTGGAAATTAGAGCAGGGATATGAATCTGTACGATGTAGGGCCTGTTACAGCATAAACACATCGGAAGAGAGGCTGTTGCTGTTAGTAGTCCTTTACGAGAGCTGATTTGAAGCTCTCCAATGATGGCGTGCAAACGAAACTGTCTCCAAGATGGTTCCAATCAATAATTGTCTTTGGAAAGAATGAGTTTTTATATTGTTCATTCTTGCACTGTATTGCTTTGAAACACTTTGAATTATTTAGCACCTGATTGTCTATAATGTTATTAGCTTGAAAGTCACTGAAAGCTTTTGCTTTAATACGGCGTTTAGGTCTTTCAGGAATTAGATAGTCTTGGCATTTGAATCAATAAAAAACGTAATAAAACTGATAAATACGATGAATAAATTTCGAAAGCAATACATATTTCAAACTTTTAATGCATTTAATAACACATGTTTCTCGTTTTTGTTGTCCAAAAGTCGCATTTCTCTTCACCGGACATAAATTGGCTACCCACAATCCTTTGCAATGTGTGTACCTATTAACAAGGCGACACTAATAACGGGTTTATGACCCGGAATTTTTTACAATTTTTTCGAATTATTTTTGACTAAAGAACCCATCGACGAGTTTGCTGATTTATGACGGAGTTATGGCACTTTGACATTTTTACTTTAAATTTCTTGTCGGCGATACTCCTCCTAAACTGTTTTTTGGATTTCTACAAAATTTGACAGGAAGCCTCAGTATGATGTCTAGTTGTGCACAACATGGTATATCATTGAAATGTTGGACATGTTCGAAAACCAGCTGTATCTACTTAGTAATGACAGGTTATGGCCCTTGATTTGTGAAAAATGCTACATCGTATTTTCCTTTGTAAATGATTACCAGGTGAGCGATCTAAGGCCATCCTATCCCTGTTCTTTTTGCAATGTTTTAAAAAAAAGACTGATGGAAATTTTATGTCGACAACCCTTGATATGAGCCGTTTTAGCCAGTAGAGGATCCACAGGCCCTCTTGTTTTTAATAGAATGGCATTTTGTTTTTAAACAAATGCACTTAAATGTCATCTCAGCAAACAGCAAACTCGATTATTTTTAGCTCTACTGATCAGAGATCAGCTGAGCCTATGCCGTGGTGCGGCGTCCGTCCGTCCGTCTGTCTGTCCGTAAACTTTTTTTTGTAGCGACTTCTCCTCTGAAACTACTGAATGGATTTTCATGAAACTTTACAGAAATGTTGCCCATGAAGTCTAGTTGATCCTAGCAAAAATTCATGTTGATGTGAAATCCAAGATGGCCGCCAGATCTAAAAATAGGTTTTTAAAAAACAAGTTTGTAGCGACTTCTTCATGAAAACTATAAGTGATATTGATATGGGACTTTTTCTAAAATGATCAGCATGACATGATGTTGTTCCTTGTCGAAAATCGTTTTGATTCGACATTAAACATGGCTGCCAGCGGCCATCTTTGTTTACATAGAGTTATATAATGAAAACTTGTAGCAACTACTTCTCTGAAACTACTGGACGGATTTTCATGAAACTTCACAGGAATGTTGCTCTTGATGTCTAATTGATCCTAGCAAAATTTCAGGTTGCCCGGAAATTCAAGATGGCTGCCATGGCTAAAAATAGATTTTCAAAATACAAGTTTGTAGCGACTACTACTTGAAAACTATAAGTGATATTGATATGGGACTTTTTGTAAAATGATCAGCATGACATGATGTTGGTCCTTGGCAAAAATTGTTTTGATTCAACGTTAAACATGGCTGCCAGCAGCCATCTTTGTTTACATAGAGTTATATAGTAAAAACTTGTAGTGACTAATCCTTTGAAACTACTTGTCAGATTTTCATGAAACTTTACAGGAATGTTGCTCTTAATGTTTAATTGATCCTAGCAAAATTTCAGATCGGCCAGAAATTCAAGATGGCCGTCACAGCTAAAATTAGATTTTTAAAAAAAGAAGTTTGTAGCGACTACGTCTTGAAAACTATAAGTGATATTGATATGGGACTTTTTGTAAAATGATCAGCATGACATGATGGTTATCAGAGTCAAACATTATTTTGATTCGACGTTAAACATGGCTGTCAGCGGCCATCTTTGTTTACATAGAGTTATATAATGAAAACTTGTAGAGACTATTCCTGTGAAACTACTTGACGGATTTTCATGAATCTTCACAGGAATGTTGCTCTTGATGTCTAATTGATCCTAGCAAAATTTCAGGTCGGCCGGAAATTCAAGATGGCCGCCACGCTAAAAATAATTTTTCAAAAAACAAGTCTGTAGCGACTACTTCCTGAAATCAAAATCAATCAGTAGAGCTTCAAGGTCATTGACCTCTTGTTAGTTACTAAAATGTTTACAAACTTTCATTTAAGCATCATTGACCTTTTTATTTTTAAGTCCAGCCCCAGTTAGGCGAGACGTGAATCCACGGATGTCTTGTTCTTGATATTTCTTGCATTAAACTTTCAATAAATACTCATCATGACAACATTGACATGACTATACTAAAATATAAAGGTCAAGGTCACACTGAAGGTCATTATATTGGTTAAATACTTAGTTGTTTTCTTCACGAAAACTTAACGTTGGTTTTAACTTTCTCATTTCTTGATATTTCTTCATCAGACTTTCAATATATACTCATCATGACAACATCGGCATAAACATACTAAAATATAAAGGTCAAGGTCACACTGAAGGTCATTATATTGGTTAAATACTTAGTTGTTTTCTTCACGAAAACTTAACGTTGGTTTTAACTTTCTCATTTCTTGATATTTCTTCATCAGACTTTCAATATATACTCATCATGACAACATCGGCATAAACATACTAAAATATAAAGGTCAAGGTCACACTGAAGGTCATTATATGGGTTAAATACTCATTTTATTTCACAAAAACTTAAGGTTGGTTATAACTTTCTATTTTCTTTATATTTATCATCAACCTTTCAATATATACTCATCATGACAACATCGATATAACCATATTAAAACATAAAGGTCAAGGTCACACTGAAGGTCATTATATGGGTTAATACTCATTTTCTTCAAAAAAACTTAATGTTAGTTATAACTTTTTCATTTCCTGATATTTCTTCATCAGACTTTCAATATACACTTGTCATGACAACATCAACATGGCCATACTAAAATATAAAGGTCAAGGGCACACTGAAGGTCATTAAATGGGTTTACCGTTAAATACTCGTTTTTTCTTCAAACTTTGTCAGACGAGTTTGTCCAGGTCATTTATCTGGGTCCAAAGAACCTTGTTATACTGAAAAAGCGTTGACAGGCGACACACAAACTCCGCGCAACACCCATCTAGTTTTAATAATATCAGAAAATATGCGCTATTGTTTACATAGATTCCATCAACTCTTAAATCAGAAATGTCTGTGTAACTTGCCAAAGAATCTGACTTGCCCCTGATTTTGTCATTACTTTACGGTTGAATTTCTCCTTTACTTGAAACCAATGAACATTACTATGTCAGTATGTTAAAGGAAGACAATCCAATGATTTCTTAATCATTTTTTGTATTGCCTGCATAGCATGGCAGTCACTTAGGATCACTTTGTCCATCGTCGTTGCCATCGTCCATCACAAGTTTAATATGCAACCTAACCTTGGCCATAATAACTTTAAAAGCATTTGGCCTATGTTCATAAAACTTCACACACATCTTCATCTTACCTCAAGAAATGTGTTAAACATGACCTATAACTTACTGACTTCCATTTTAGCAGAGTTATGCCTCTTTTTATAGTTCGCTTGTACATGCTGAAATAAGCAAAGGCAAGTGACCCAAGTGTTCTGTGGAACATCCTTCTAGTTTTGTTTGAATTCAGTGAATTGATTTCATAAGTTACCTTTACAGTCTCACTCGAGGGCAATTACTAGTGTTGGAAAACTTTGAAAATACATTATCCCTCATCTGACTTTGTAAACAACCGACGATTTATTTTCAACCTACAGAGATGATATAGACTTTGTGTCAACCACTATTGACTTTTTGTATAATATGTTAACTTCACTTTTGCATTAAACTGATTTAAAATGTATGCTCTTTTAAAAAGGTATACAAGCTTGCTAACTCTTGCGTTTACATGTTCTGGTAAATTGTGAAACAGATCCATATTTGATTTTAAAACGTTAAATGCAGTAAATCACAAGTTTTTGTTTGTTTTTAGCTCTACTGATCAAAGATCAGCAGAGTTTTACCGTGGTACGGTGTCCGCCCTTAACTGTTTTGTAGCGACTACTCCTCTGAAACTACTTGATGGATTTTCATGAAGCTGTACAGGAATGTAGCCCATGATGTCTAGTTCATCGTAGCAAAAATTCACATTGATGTAACATCCAAGATGGCCACCAAAGCTAAAAATAGTTTAAACAACAAACAAATTTGTAGCGACTACTTCTTGAAAACCATAAGTGATATTGATATGGGCCTTTTTCTAAAATAATCAACATGACATGTTGTTGGTCCTTGTCGACATGGCACCCAGCATCCATCTTTGTTTACATAGAGTCATATAGTAAAAACTTGTAGCGACTACTCCGACGAAACTACTGGACGGATTTTCATGAACCTTCACAGGAATGTTGCTCTTGATGTCTAGTTGATCCTAGCAACATTTTAGGTCGTCTGGAAGTTCAAGATGGCCACCACGAATAAAAATAGATTGAAAAAACAACATTTGGAGCGACTACTTCTTGAAAACTATAAATTATTTTGATTCGACATCAAACATGGCCGCCAACAGGCATCTTTGTTTACATAGAGTAACATAATAAAAACTTGTAGCGACTACTCTGAAACAACTTGACGGATTTTCATGAAACTTCACAGGAATGTTGCACTTGATGTCTAGTTGATCCTAGCATAATTTCAGGCCGGCCGCTATTTCAAGATGGTCGCCCTGGCTAAATATGTTGCTCTTGATGTCTAGTCGATCCTACCACAGTTACAGGTTGGCCGGAATTTCAAGATGGTCGCCATGGCTAAAAATAATTTACAAAAAAAAATAAACGACTACTTCTTAAAAACTATAATTAAGTGATATTTAATCAGATATGGAACTTTTTCTAAAATGACCAGCATGACATGATGTTGGTCCTTGTTGAAAATTCTTTTGATTCGACATTAAACATGGCAGCCAGCGACCATCTTTATTTACATAGAGTTATATAGTAAACATTTGTAGCGACTACTGCTCTGAAACTACTTGACAGATTTTCATATAACTTCACATGAATGCTAATCTAGCTATCAACTCCTATCAATAGAGCTTCGGGGTCATTGACCTCTTGTTGTTGTCCGTTTTCAGAGATATAAACAATAATCCAAGCCTTCCTTCTCTTTGCCAGATGCATTTTACAAAGTGGCACTCACAACAGCCTTAATGGAGTTAATCAAAACTTCATCAAAATGTGAAACTCATTGAAAGGAAGCACTGGATTATTATTCAGGTCGGTTGGTCAAAGCTCTAGGTTGCTGTTAATTTAAATAAATAAAAAATCTCAATAAGTTTACTTTCCCTTGACGGCTGTCTTATGAAATTTGGCAGGATTGAGGAGTATCCATTATTTTACGATGGGTGGTTTCACATATAGTGGACTTGTACTTCGCTGAATTTGCTTGTTTTCACTCGGTTTCTTTTTAATGAAGTGTTGGAATTAATTTATAAGCATAACCTGCAGCTTCATCTGTCACATACAAAGGACATACTTTAAGAGTTAAGATCAGTGCCTAGAATGTATTATGTAAATATACATACTTTGAAGTACAACATGTTTAATCTAAATTTAAGTTGGCTGATTAATTTTTTGTACGCTCTGTGCTGTTGGGAACATCTCTGTAGTGTAAGGAAGCATGCTTTTCTTTCGAGAAAAGAGATCCAGGTTCAAGTCCTGGCGGGGAACCTGGCACACTTACTGAGCTGTACAAACTTAGTTCTGGGATAAGCACAACTTTGAAATAAATACATATCAAATTCTTGCTAATATGTCATGCTAACAATATCATCCTTTCACTGCCTTTCAAATATGTCCGTACTCCCCATGCTATAATACATGTATTATAGCTTTTCTTGTTTCCGTTTAAAACTACCCAGATGTAATCAAATATACCCTGACGTCATCAAAAGAGGAGCTGACGTCATCAAAAGAAGTGCATTTTTTCCGTTTAAAACTACCCAGATGTAATCAAATATACCCTGACGTCATCAAAAGAGGAGCTGACGTCATCAAAAGAAGTGCACCTGACGGGATAGGAACGTAACTGCCGAGATAAGGTTTTATCTCAGGCACCCTGTTTCTCGGCAGAATTAAGCAGATCGACATGATAAATTCCCAAATATCTCTCCAAACAATATCTCTCCAACTAAATATCTTCAGCAGCAGTTTGCTACAATAGTTTGATTTGACTTAGCTCTCTTCTAATAGTACATGGGCTGGCGTGGCGCAGTCGGCAGCGCGGCGGATTTGTAACCGTAGGCCCCGGGCTCAATCCTCCGTGGTGCCACTGAGTTCCGTCGGTGTGTTCTTGGGCAAGACACATTCCCTTAGCCTCGTCCGTCGGATGGGGACGTAAACCGGGCGGTCCCGTGTGTCGTTTATCCTCCGAGCACGTTAAAGAACCATAGCAATCTATTCGATAATAAGAGTAGGGCAGGTTCCCGGATTCTTATGTATCCTTCCCCTCTCTCTGGGGGCGTTATCTAAATAACCTATACTGTGTTGATGAGCCGTTAAACAACATTCAATTCAATTCAATTTTAATATTACATAAACCATAATAATTTGATCTATTCAAATATTACATAAGCCTTAATATTTAATATATATATATATATATATACATCCACAACACTGTGCGTGGTCCAGCGGTAGAGTGTCGTGGGTTCGATCCTCGCAGTGGCCATGCTATTTATCCTTGAGCCAGATAATTAATCCACCTTGCTTAGTACTGGTTCTACCCAGGAAGCCATCGAGTGATTAATATAAGTTGCAAGAACTTGCTTCGCAGTCGATGTGTTTAAATAAAATAAATATACAACACTATGGCAAATAATTATATCGAAGCACACAGCAGCAAGGTGAAAACTACACGCCTTCTAAACGCACTCATGGTACAGTACCATATTTATGTCTATACCATATTCATGTTCATGGTACAGATGTCTGTACCATGAATATGAATGGAGCATCCGGTACAGAATTAGTGGAGCCATGAAATGCAGTCACGGTAAGAACTTTTGTGGTTTATACAATGATAAAGTTACGTTCGATTTCAGCACAACAAAACGATCTTCAAAGAAACCACACGGCCATTTGTGTCATGGAATTTTCTGTACATGGCAATGCATTAAAAAGGGGTCGAACTACGCATTTATACGTTTGATAAATGTTTTATATAAGAAAACCACTCAATTTTTAACCACTCAATTTCTTACATTGACAGTGCGTTTTATGGCTCCACTAGTTATGTAACGGATGCTCCACTCATGATACAGACAGTTGTACCAAGAGTGCGTTTAGCAGGCGTGAACTATGTCACGCAAGTCTAAAATAAATAACGATTTAAATTTGAATTTCGTAGACACAATAACATCAGACATAAACAACATTTTACTAAATGTCAAGCAGTTTGCGTTAATTATATTCAAAAATCAAGATACAATATCTTGCTCTCTACACAGAGTTGTCGTTTCTTACATTTACATACCACCCAGGGGTGTAGCTAGAGCGTTAAAGTGTACGTCAGAGACATATTATGCGAGAGGGGTCCGAGGACGTGCTCCCTGGAATGTTGAGACTATTTTACAAAATTTTAAATACCTATTTTTAAGCTGAAACGATTTGATTTAGCTTGACTTTTTCAAATTTCATTAAAAATGAATAAGAAAACATCTTCCCTTATATCCACTCTTCGTTTTTATTGATTTTTGTTCTTTTTTTTTTTTTCATTTTGCAGACAATGTGTACGCAGCTGCATCCTCTCCGTACAGGTAGATATGTCCATGACACCTCTGTCAAGGGCTGAACACATTACAATAATCTTGTAAAACTATGGTAGCATTTGTTTTTTTTCTGATTCAACTTTATATGAAAGATTTAATGTTTGGAAAAAGAGATCTGTACTGCGATGATTTAACGAACAAACAATAATTTGTGTTAGAGTTACATTGAGGTAGGATAAAGTTTATACTTCGGGATAAAATATTCAAAATGAAACCACCATTGCACTGATTTACATAGGGTTACAGTATTATCGTTAGTGCTTACCAGCACTTTCCTAAATCTCACAGCTATCAAAGCCTACCTGATAGTCCAAACAGGATTGATGCATTCGACTGTTTACCACTCAATCAGTCCATTATCAATAGGTGGTGTCAGGTCGCGGTGTTGACTTTGTTTTCGCCATTTTGATATTTTACGAGGTCATGTGACAAATTATTGCAGAATACTTTTTGAGTCGCTGACAGAGGTGGAAGTGAAAGCAAGGAACGACAACCATGTAGAGACTGATAAATAAATTGAAAACAACCATGAAATACAATTTAAGGCAATGCTACACACAAGGCCGCGCAAAAGCTTGGTAATCCTCCAAATGTACTCAAAGATACACCAGCAGCACCAGCGGACTGTAAAGTCGCAAATAGAGTTCCGGCAGGTACTGCACCTCCAAATGACGCCATCCAACCGGCTGCCCACGAACCTGCGACAATTCCAGATGATCCAAAACCAAGTAGCGGCAAAATGGCCGCACCGAAGGCTAAGCCACCAACACCGACTGCTGCCATACACGAAGCCCAACAAATGGGCCCTCCTGAAAAATAGAAATATTATGTGAATAAAAATCACTTTTTCTCTAGGACGGTCATCTCTACCCAGGACTTTACCAAATCAATCAAATGGAAACAACGCATGTTCAGTTCATGGTAATATCGAGTATGAGAGTTATTCAGCTGCAGGTTTCAGTGGTACAGGTAGGTGTAGTACCACTGAAACCTTTATCGTGGTTACGTTTCATTGACGATTTTGATATGCAATGGTGTCATGGTCCAGACACTTTACAAGCCTTTATAGACAAGGTCAATGCTTTCCATTCCTCCATCACATGTATTTAAAATGAATATCACGAAAACTGTTATGCACCGAAAACTGGTTGGACACCAGTAGGGTAAGAGTGAGATTTGGTGCACCCTAGAACCTGGGAATTACTGCAGTAAACTTTTCAATTGAGAAGAGCCTCTGTTACAAAAGGTAAAAAAGCCCTGGCAGTAGCTAGAGTTTAACAAGAAAACATTGACAAAATAAAGGTCATGCATGAAAGGAACTAGTAGGTGTTGTCTATGTTTTACTAGGGCTTTTTTTTTAAAATTTCATTACTTTATAATGAATACTTCAGTATTGAAGCATCCATTGCGTAGTTAATGCTTTTGATAAAAACAGTAACACTTATTTCAGCTTGATAACTCAGATTTTCACTAATTATACAAACAATTGCTTGCATTCCTATCAGTTCACAGGCCGAAGTCATGTTTACTTATCGGCAGTTTTTTTACGCTTGCGTAAAACTTGCTTGTTTCCATTGATGTAATCAAAAGTTCAATCGCCATGTTTTGCATGTATCATAAGCTTACAGTACTCTACCAAGTTTGTTAAAGTAGCTATCCCGTCAACAACAGCCAACTTTTACAGCATATGTACACCGTTTCTAAACCTACTACGACGAGGTATATATG
This sequence comes from Cyrtodaria siliqua, assembly GCA_037043455.1. Lineage (NCBI taxonomy): Eukaryota > Metazoa > Mollusca > Bivalvia > Adapedonta > Hiatellidae > Cyrtodaria > Cyrtodaria siliqua. The sequence continues at coordinate 66,828 of JAWPHD010005004.1, forward strand.
TATATATAACTTACATATTTTGAGAGTCCAAACTCTATAGACACAATATAAACGGTTTTAACCAGCCGACCCCAAAACTGGAGTGTCGAATTAAAGAGTTACCGACTCATAATTCATTTTACACATATTTAATCACAGGTAAATTCTAAATCCCTTTAATAAATCTATACTTTTAATCGGCAGATATACATTATTATATGACCCTGAACACCTGGATGGAGATTTGATAAACGGTTTTGTAGTGTAATTTTGTCGTTATTTGGCGGGATAGCTACTATAAAATTGTGACTCTGGAGTCAAATTTGCCCCCACCTCCAGTACCACGCCTGGGGATTCACATTTATAAAGATAAATCTTTAAACAAAATCTATGAAACTACAAGAGATATTGATCTGACAGTCTGCATGTAGACTGATGGCCCTCTACCAAGTTGTTGTTGGTTGTTTTTGTCATTGTTGTTGTTCGATATATTATCAGGGTCTTCCACATGGCATTTAAGAGCATATTCCCCATATCCCTTAATTCAGAAACCTAATTTCCCCCTACTCCTTATTTGACCACCAATCCTTGATCTCTCCGCCCCATCCCTTGAAAATACCATACATCCTGCAAAACCCATTATTTATGTCTTCAAATAGCTCCTTGTAGGCTATACTCTTTAAATATCCTTTCATTTACAGTTAAAATGGACTTCAAATTGCATCTAAACAAATCACAACCCCTAAAAATATTGGTCACCCAAAGGGTAACTCCCTCTCACACGTACTCCATGGTATTTATATTTAATTTCCCCTATCCCTTGAATTATTTTTGTGGAAGATCCTGATTATATGTTACAATGTGTCAGGTTGTATATAAACATCTTACTTGGTTTATTAAAATACTCAATGTTGATTGGTTATTGGGTGATCTGAAAAAAGCTATATAAACCTCTGACGTATATACGTCAACCGGTAATAAATACTGAAAAGATGACCCCTTGGAAGCAACAAATACAAAAAAGAGAGAAAAGTAGCAGACTCGGTTTTATTGAGTCTGTTCATGAGAGGTAATTATAAGATGCAATACCTCTCACGCCTTCTAGCACCGGCTTAAGCGATATTCTACTTTAAAACAACACAGAATGGGCTTGATGATCCCAAAGGACCAGTTACACTAATGATATGTAGTCGGGGCGACTTTTACGGCCGCCATACAGCACTAAACAAACGCTAGTGTGAATGTCAATAAATACTGAAAAGGTCATCCCTTGGAAGTAACAAACACAAACAAGAGAGAAAAGTAGCAGACTCGGTTTTATTGAGTCTGTTCATGAGAGGTAATCATAAGATGCAACACCTCTCACGCCTTCTAGCACCGGCTTAAGCGATATTCTACTTTAAAACAACACAGAATGGGCTTGATGATCCCAAAGGACCAGTTACACTAATGATATGTAGTCGGGGCGACTTTTACGGCAGCCATACAGCACTAAACAAACGCTAGTGTGTATGTCAATAATTATTGAATAGTAAATTCCTTGGAAGCAACAAACACAAACAAGAGAGAAAAGTAGCAGACTCGGTTTTATTGAGTCTGTTCATGAGAGGTAATTATAAGATGCAACACCTCTCACGCCTTCTAGCACCGGCTTAAGCGATATTCTACTTTAAAACAATACAGAATGGGCTTGATGATCCCAAAGGACCAGTTACACTAATGATATGTAGTCGGGGCGACTTTTACGGCCGCTATACAGCACTAAACAAACGCTAGTGTGAATGTCAATAAATACTGAAAAGGTCATCCCTTGGAAGCAACAAACACAAACAAGAGAGAAAAGTAGCAGACTCGGTTTTATTGAGTCTGTTCATGAGAGGTAATTATAAGATGCAACACCTCTCACGCCTTCTAGCACCGGCTTAAGCGATATTCTACTTTAAAACAACACAGAATGGGCTTGATGATCCCAAAGGACCAGTTACACTAATGATATGTAGTCGGGGCGACTTTTACGGCCGCCATACAGCACTAAACAAACGCTAGTGTGAATGTCAATAAATACTGAAAAGGTCATCCCTTGGAAGCAACAAACACAAACAAGAGAGAAAAGTAGCAGACTCGGTTTTATTGAGTCTGTTAATGAGAGGTAATTATAAGATGCAACACCTCTCACGCCTCCTAGCCCCTGCTTAAGCGATATTCTACCTTAAAGCAACACAGAATGGGCTTGATGATCCCAAAGGACCAGTAAATAATAACACTACTGATTTGTAGTCGGGGCGACTTTTTACGGCCGCCACTCAGCACTAAACAAAGGTTAGTGTGAATGTCAATAAATACTGAAAAGGTGATCCCTTGGAAGCAACAAACTCAAACAAGGGAGAAAAGTAGCAGACTCGGTGTTATTGAGTCTGTTCATGAGAGGTAATTATAACATGCAACACATCTCACGCCTCCTAGTACCGGCTTAAGCGATATTCTACTTTAAAGATGATCCCAAAGGACCAGTAAATAAAAACACTACTTATTTGTAGTCGGGCTACTGATCCTTGTCCGGACAAAAAAATCCGTCACTTTACCGGGGCTATATATTTCCATCTTACCCTATTCCATCTCACCCTAGGGTCGAGATAAAAGTCACGCGCGCACCAAGATGCAGGAAAACATGCAAAACGTTAGTAGCTGGCGGCGTCAACGCACAACATGTCTCTGATATGCAAGAAAAAGAATCTATCATGGGTATTTGATTCAGATAGGGAATTCCTACCATCGGTATAAGTGTTTTAATCGGAACCTCGGCAGAGCCTCGTTCCGATAAAAACACTTATATCTCGGATTGGAATTCCCTATCTTCACCGGATACCCATGAAAGATTTCTTATAATATTACACAAGCAAGGTTTTACGCGAGGGTAAAATAGCTGCCGAGAGGCAAAAAGTTAACACAATAATAAATCAAGTCACGTTTTTTCTTACATTCTTCCAGATTGTTACCATCAGTTCTTCCTACCAACCATTTTGAATCAATGTGGGCGATCTCGCTTCTTTCTGTTCAAATACCTTGACATGCCTTACATATTGATTACAATTCACCCTTGTAACACGACATGCTAGAAGTACACATCAGCACAGAAATACAACTGTTCACATGTAAGGGATACGTGTGCGTTAGCATGTGCATTACAACACATATAAACTGTTCATTGTTATCGTGTGTAATTATAAGACTGCGTTATCAAAGTGAAAAATGTAAAGGAACTGTTGCTACCTTACCATTAGCAATAATGAAAACCATAATAATGAAAATTAAAAAAAAAAAGGAAATCAGCAGGCTTGAACCCTCCCTAACCATGCACTAACACGACGCCTCAATCAACTGCGCTACTGGGGATAGTGAATGTTTTGTCGCTAATATACATATAATAATAATGACTACATGCTACATTTCAGTAGGCTGGTTTACTAAAATGTCATTTCATCAAGCGAAATGGTAACCTTTCAACATCAACAAATAAATGTTTATACCATTCAAGGTTTTCAGGCGAGTTCTCTAGGAATTCAAGTTGTAAAGCATGCTTATGACCACTTACATGAGTCACAGTCTGTTAACCATAGACAAATACAAAACCCATATAAGGATCACCTGCCTTCGGCATTAGCTGAATGAGACGTCATGATGTCACGTTGACGTCGCCTTATTCTAGCGTTAATCAAATTCAGTTATTGGAGTTCCTTATTATTTTATGCCAGTACTAAGCGCATAATGGGAGAAAAATAACGCGTCATGAGTTTATCGAAGTGAGATAGGTAAATCTCACCCTCGGGATCAAAACTGTAACCAGGAACTCGGCAAATCTGCTTTTGCTTATCAATAAATACACTGATTGAGAAAAACAATAATTAAAAACTTTCTAATTGTCCTCCTGAGGGAACTTTATAAATATATAGCAAAGTCTATTAAGACACATTTAATAAAATAGTTCGGGCATAGCCCTTCATAAGTTGGGTAAAACACACAATTTTACAACTACATTATGGACGCGGCCATATTGAATTTTATTATTCTGTTGACGTTCAATATGGCCGCGTCCATAATTATCGGGTCGGTCTATAATAATAATTTATTATTCTGTTGACGTTCAAAAATTATTTTTCTGTTGACGTTCAATATGGCCGCGTCCATAATTATCGGGTCGGTCTATAATAATAATTTATTATTCTGTTGACATTCAATATGGCCGCGTCCATAATTATCTGGTCGGTCTATTGATAATAATAGACCGACCCGATAATAATAATTTATTATTATGTTGACGTTCAATATGGCCGCGTCCATAATTATCGGGACCGACCCGATAATAATAATTTATTATTATGTTGACGTTCAATATGGCCGCGTCCATAATTATCGGGTCGGTCTATTATTATTCTGTTGACGTTCAATATGGCCGCGTCCATAATGTAGTTGTAAAATTGTGTGCTTTACCCAACTGATGAAGGGCTATGCCCGAAATATTTTATTTAATGTGTCTTAATAGATTTTGCTATACAATCATTAAAAACAGTCTTTATTTAGCTATACATAAACGTCATATATTGTAGACAAAAATAAGTAGGCGTGTATATGTTTACGAACACATAAATGTACAATTTAATCATAATTTAACGTAAGACGAAATTACATATAAAGGTTCGGGCGGCCAATGGATAATACGCCTCTGTGGTTTAGACCTGGGTTAGCATCATAGCAGTAGTCATTAACATTATTTAGATATGCGTCCACATAAATATAGATATAAAAATCGAACAGGAAAAGAAAGCAGCATTCAAGGACGACAGTCAACCATAAACAAACACAGAAACAAAGAAATTTTTAAAGATAATTAAAAGGCCAAATAAGACATCACAAACTCAAAAGGGTTGACAAGAGGGCTACCGCCTTGGAACTGGCAAAAAAGGACGCTGGGGGTTTAAACCAGGTTCTAGGGTGCACCAAACCTCACACTTACCCTACTGTTAACCCAATAAAACGGGACAGTGTAAATAAAGAAATCCCCGCCATGAACTATTCTCTAACCAACAAGGCAGCATTAATAGGCAATATAAGTAAAACGCAAAGATGCTCGTGTATATATAAATACCAAAAAATAGTCTCGAAAGCCACAAAGAAGGTACTCATTGACTTGGCAGAAGCCAGAGCAACAAGAGAATAAACCATTGATGGCACGACAAGACCAGACTGCAGACAAACATCAAACGTCACCGTCCTTTTGGGCTTTAGGTAGACGTCATCATAGGTTCACAGCCTGTCCGGTCATCGCACAATCAAAGAGGAAAGCATAGTGGCGAACTGTAAATGGGTCCACCTCCAAGCATGCAGTGCGTTGCAAAATGATAGGGTCATAACCTCTTTTTATAAGCTTTTAACAAGTTTAACACAGATAGTATGAAAGTGATCATGACCAAGGATCTTACGAAGTTTGTAAATCACGTCACCCCCAACTGGTCGTAAGGCAATCAAAGAGAATAGTGAAGAGACCACGTGCAAATTGGTCAATAACTAAACATGCTGTGCGTTGCAAAGCTACTGTCATACTTTTTGTTCAATACAAAATCTGTTGAGCAAGGTGTTATAACTAAGTTTTCGAATTGCGCCTTCGACAGACGTCGTCGATGAAAATGTTTTGTTTTTTTCTACAAGAAACAGGGGTACGTTTGCTTATACACAATTTGAAAGCAATATATAGAAAATACCTCCAGCCTTAGCAGGCAGCGTCAGAAACAATATGCAGAACAGTAGAACTGCCTTGTTAGGTGCCATGCTTTCAGCCAAGGACAAACAAAATCTGAAAAACATATCAGCAGTGTAAGAATACAGCAATAATTGTAAAGCTATGTCAATATTGCATTTCATTTAACATCTGTAAATATGATTACATTTCGATTAATTTGAAATTATGACTATTGTTAAAACAGGTAAGACAATAAGAACATTTGTGTAATTAAAGTGAGAAAAAATGTCTTATTCATAACGTTCACAGAACCGTACAAACTATATGTAAATCAAATGAGCAAATAAAACGTTCAATGAAAAGGTATCGAAAGCCTCGGCTGCCTTCTGTTGGCCTTTTGCATGTTGTGCAGTACGCTTCCTAAGTTGTCCTGTGCATTTAGTAAGTTGTTATGTGCATTCTTTAGGTTGTCATGTGCATTTTCTAAGTTGTCTTGTGCATTTTCTAAGTTGTCATGTGCATTTTCCAAGTTGTTATGTGCATTTTTTAGGTTGTTATGTGCATTTCGTAGGTTGTTATGTGCATATTCTAAGTTGTCTTGTGCATTTTCTAAGTTGTTATGTGCATTTCGTAAGTTGTTATGTGCATTTTCCAAGTTGTTATGTACATTTAGTAAGTTGTTATGTGCATTTCGTAGGTTGTTATGTGCATATTCTAAGTTGTCTTGTGCATTTTCTAAGTTGTTATGTGCGTTTCCTAAGTTGTTATGTACATTTAGTAAGTTGTTATGTGCATTTCGTAGGTTGTTATGTGCATATTCTAAGTTGTCTTGTGCATTTTCTAAGTTGTTATGTGCATTTCGTAAGTTGTTATGTGCATTTCGTAGGTGGTTATGTGCATATTCTAAGTTGTCTTGTGCATTTTCTAAGTTGTTATGTGCATTTTCTAAGTTGTCATGTGCATTTCATAAGTTGTTATGTACATTTCGTAAGTTGTCTTGTGCAAACTACAAGTCGTCGTTAAGTAGACTTTTTATCGGAATAAGTTTTGAAGGAAACACCGGTAGAAATGGCGGCTCCAGGAGCGGACGCTATGCTCTGCCTAGATAAAAGAAATTGGGCTAGTTACATTATACAATAAATTCTTAGAACATAAAACTGATTTCAAAATGTGTAAGGGATTGTCTGACGTGGAATTTATAAATCTTGGTCTGAAAAATAAATAAATAAAAAAATAAAAAAATAACGTGTTATTTGTTTGTCTTTGTGTGTAGTCCTAAGGTTTATAGCCCTCCATCTTTTAACCAATAGGACGTCCTAAAGGTAAAGGTTCAATAAAGTCTGGACTTCACGTGTTATTTGTTGAAAACAAACATATTTTAAATACTCTGGGACTTTTTTCAGGAAAACTTAAAATATGTTTGTTTTCAACAAATAGCACGTTAATATTACTTTTATTTAAATATATTTTTCAATTTATTATCATTGTTATTTGTTAAGTTCCCAACACTGATGGGTAGGGGCTACGTGAGGTCGTCATCTCCCTTCTCCCTCCCTTATCTCCCTTCTCCGCCCCCTTTTCTCTCTTCTCTCTAAGATGACTGATAAACAAGGGACGTAATCCATAAACGTATCTATCGTGGAGACAGAACGTGTACGGCAGACAAGATAATGGTCAATTAAGGATTTTGATAGGATATAGACTGTTTTATCCAAAACGACTCTCAAACTATGATAATTCTTCATCATTTTTTTTTTACAAGCTTGCTATTTTACAAACCTCACGCCCCTTTCTCTCCCGACTCCCGTCCTCTTGTCTTCCGACCTCCACCCTTGTCTCCCGGCCCCGCCCCTTATCTTCCGTACACACGGCCACCTGTACCACACCTCCTGATACTGCCACCTGTGACCCGATCTATTGTTTTCAGACCAAGATTTATTAACTCCACGTCAGACAATCCCTTACACATTTTGAAATCAATTTTCTGTTCTAAGAATTTATTGTATAATGTCCATAGCCCAATTTTGTTAATGTATGCAGAGCATAGCGTTCGCTCCTGGAGCCGCCATTTCTACCGGTGTTTCCTTCAAGACCTACTCCGATAAAAAGTCTACTTAACGACGACTTGTAGTTTGCACAAGACAACTTAAGAAATGCACATAACAACTTACTAAATGTACATAACAACTTACGAAACGCACACAACAACTTAGAAAATGCACATAACAACTTAGAAAATGCACAAGACAACTTTAAATATGCACATAACGACTTAAGAAAAGCACATAACAACTTAGAACATGCACATAACAACTTAGAAAATGCACATAACAACTTAGAATATGCACATGACTACTTAAACAATGCACAGAACAACTTAAACAATGCACATCACAACTTAAACAATGCACATCACAACTTACGAAATGCACATAACAACTTAGGAAAAGCACAAGACAACTTAGAAAATGCATATAACAACTTACAAAATGCACATAACAACTTACGAAATGCACAGGACAACTTAGAAAATGCACATAACAACTTCGAAAATGCACATAACAACTTAGAATATGCACATGACAACTTAAACAATGCACAGAACAACTTAAACAATGCACATCACAACTTACTAAATGCACATAACAACTTAGGAAATGCACAAGACAACTTAGAAAATGCACATAACAACTTACAAAATGCACAGGACAACTTAGAAAATGCACATAACAACTTACAAAATGCACATAACAACTTACGAAATGCACAGGACAACTTAGAAAGTGCACATAACAACTTACAATATGCACATAACAACTTACGAAATGCACAGGACAACTTAGAAAATGCACATAACAACTTAGAAAATGCACATAACAACTTAAATAATGCACAGGACAACTTACAAAATGCACATAACAACTTACGAAATGCACAGGACAACTTAGAAAATGCACATAACAACTTACGAAAATCACAACTTAGAAAATGCACATAACAACTTAGAAAATGCACAAGACGACTTGCAAAATGCACATAACAACTTAGAAAATGCACAGGACAACTTAGAAAATGCACAGGACAACTTAGAAAATGCACATGACAACATATAAAATGCACATAACAACTTACTAAATGCACATAACAACTTAGAAAATGCACAGGACAACTTAGAAAATGCACATAACAACTTACGAAATGCACATAACAACTTACGAAATTCACATCACAACTTAGAAAATGCACATAACAACTTACAATATGCACATAACAACTTACGAAATGCACAGGACAACTTAGAAAATGCACATAACAACTTACAAAATGCTCATAACAACTTAAAAAATGCACAGGACAACGTAGAAAATGCACATAACAACTTACGAAATGCACAGGACAACTTAGAAAATGCACAAAACAACTTACGAAAATCACAACTTAGAAAATGCACATAACAACTTAGAAAATGCACAAGACGACTTGCAAAATGCACATAACAACTTAGAAAATGCACAGGACAACTTAGAAAATGCACATGACAACATATAAAATGCACATAACAACTTACTAAATGCACATAACAACTTAGAAAATGCACAGGACAACTTAGAAAATGCACATGACAACTTAGAAAATGCACAGGACAACTTAGAAAATGCACATGACAACATATAAAATGCACATAACATCTTTGAAAATGCACATAACGACTTACAAAGAGTACTGCACAAAATGCAAAAGCCCAACAGAAGGCAGCCGAGGCTTTCCATAAAAAGGACACTCCACAACACAAGTGGTGGTGAAGACGGGGTTACCGACTTCAATCGGCCAGTAGGCAAAACGGCCTATTGGTTAGCTTAAATCGATTGTATGTGTACATAACTTCGCCATAATTCTGTCTTCGAGTCCATCTAAATTGAAATGACAGAGTAAATAATAGTACATTCCATTCTACATCCAGGGAAATTAGCTAACGATACACTAATCCGAGCCTTCTCTGACCCTAAAAGCCTTTCTTTTTTCCCCCTTCTTTTTCTTTTTGTGTGTTAGTGTGTGTGCGGGGCTTTTCCTATGAGATTCACGGGGTCGAATAACGGCCGCTTTCCTATGGCAAAAAACACGTTTTTTCCCAATTTAAAGAAACAAAAATCCCAATCCACAAACATTTTTTTTTAAAAATAGATTTTTAAAGATATTTTCTATTGTGTTGTTGTCACTCCACACACTTATTTCAGTAACTGATTGTTGTTACCAGTCTAACAGGTTGAAATCACTTAAATGATAATTGTTCATAATGGACTTTCTAATGTTGGCAATTCCAATTCGATCCAGGGGCCTTTTTCCCAAAATACCTAGGCAAAAGCCCTTGTGTGTGTGTGTGTCTTTTTAGGGTCAGAGGAACTCCTATAGTGAAAACGTGGGGATTATTGAAAATAATACAGTCGTGCAATTTCAACGGAGTCTGCGGCGTCGGGTCGATTTTTGACGATAATTTAGCCAAATAAATCGATCAATTAATGTTTATTATATCAAGTTGCATTGATAAAACTGCACCTTTATCGATTGAAGTGACCCAAAGAAAAAGAAGTACAGTTTTGTTTACTATATCCGCCATATTGTCATTTTGCATATTAATTAATTCCCGTGATATTCTCGCGCGCAGTGAAGGCATTCATATTCCCCTCATCAAATTACTCCGAAATCAACTGACAACATGGTGGGATTGTAGGAGTGAAACGAACTATAATTGGAACATAATTAGGATTTAAAGATAAACAATTGGATGTTGTGTTTAATCGTGATTAACGTCTCCGCTAACACGTCGCTATTAAACAGAATTTGCGACCATTATTAAACGACTGATATACCGCCGCAAAATTCAAAATTTCAATACAGTTAACCTTATAAGATGCGACAACTGGCATGAAATAGCTTTCATTTCAGTATAAAAACAAATATGCGACAATTGGCGCACACCTGATTTATCTGTAAGCTAGTAAAGGTGTTATCTATAAAAAGAGATAACGCTCTACAAACATAAGTGTAAGTCCATATGCTATAGATATCATTATGGGTATTTGTAAAGAAAGACCTGATACAAAGCAAGGAAAATAATCCTTCTCTAGAAAGTGCCTTCCTTATATATTCTGAATCAATTTCACTTAGATAAGGGTACATGATATATCTTTATTTAAACTGTTCGGTTTTATTGGGATGACAATAAGGTAAGAGTGAGGTTTGGTGCACCATAGAACCTGGGAACTACTGCAGAAAACTTTTCAATTGGAAGAGGCCCTGACAGTAGCTAGAGTTAAACAAGAAAAAATTGACCAGATAAAGGTCATGCATGAAAGGAACATCATGACAAAAATAGTAGGTGTTGTCTATGTTTCACTAGTTTTACAGGGCTTGTTTTCCTTCATAAATGTACGGCCCCTTCCCCTAGCAAAACAGACTATTTTCCCCCTCTTTGGCTGAGAAGATTCCCCTAAAATAAATACAAACACATATATATATTTGCTTAACATTATTTCCCCCTCTAACTTTCTCAACAAACATTTGGCATAAAATTATTTTCACACTCACATCTTCAATTTTTGCCTGATAAACTGTTCCCCCTATATCTCGAAATCGCATTATTTTTCCCCTTTAACTCGAAAATCGCGTTATTTTTTCAACTATTGAAGGGCCTGGGCCTCTTCCCCTATTTCTGAAAAAATCCCTGTTTTCATGATCATGAACCCAATAAACTGTTTAGTGAATACATTTGGCAAGGCAGTAAAAGTAAATATTCATAATTAACTCTATTTATAGGATAATTATATGAAGAGAAATCTTCACCATTAAGAAAGTGAAAGGGAGGGAGCGTAGCGACCAACCGCGGTTTCTTAATGGTGAAGATTTTCATAGACTCTATCCGGCTTGGTGTTTACCATAGATGTATCGATAGCCTGTACATAGGTCACGCTCTAACCTTTGAAGAACGCTGGCAGTAAATTCTTCAGGAATAAATGTAGCCAATATTTGCAATTATACGTCATCTGATTGGTTTAATCAAAGTACTGAAAGTACTGAGAATGCAAAGGCTGTATGAATAAACATTTAAAATTTCAATAAATTTGACATAGTTTTAGCTATTGATCTTGGGAGACCTAAAAAAATCTTAGAGGGTCGATCTATTCCCAATTTATTGTGATAAATTGTCATTTAACTGTTTCAATCTAGACTAGAATATTATTTATGAAATTGCTGATGGATAGACAGATTTTGTTTTATGGCAAAACTGTCACTCAAGATGACTTCCATGTCTAAAATTATATCATTTACAGAGTGGCGTGTATTAAGTAGTCTTCCGGGAACAATATGCACAAGAGGGACTGTACCACTCTACTGGCTTGAATAGTTTAAGGCCTACTGGAAAACAAATCCTGTAGTAGCTTCACATTTTCAGACTGTCCTCCCAAATTGAACACATGTTCATTTTCGAAAGTAAAACAGATCTACTATCACAGCTGTACTATCATAAGGTGCAGAAAACATGAACTTGAAGATATAAGACTGTATTCTAATATGGTTAAATAAGTGCTATACATTCCTCGAAGTGCCGACTCGAAGTACGCTGACATTTTTCTTTAGTTAATATTGTGACGAAACGAGGTACGAAACTGAGGACGAAACGCAATTGCTCATTTTGATACTAAAATAGTTGTTATACATATCGTTTTCTCGTCAACCTACCTTATAAAATCATCCAACCATAAATAGAAAAAATAATATGTATAAATGCATACAGGAATTAATTTCGGGTACAATTTTCAAATGCAAATAACTGTAGTACGAACAGGCACGATTGTAAATGAACAAGTAACCGGATAGCGCAATTATCCGAATTTCGAAATAAGCTACAATGTTTTTCTTCTGAAGCAAATTTGGCCAATACTTGTTTTCTAATCATATATTTATATATTGTTTTACAAACAATTGAAAAATATTGTTGCAATTTGTCCGGGGTGTTTTGTTACTTTCACTTGCCCAACATAACACAAGCGAAGATGCGCGCAATCTCATTAAAATCAGACCTTTTATCACGCTACGATACTCTTAGGATCCGACGACTTCGCATCACAGGTCACGTCAGATTGACCTTACGATTAGCCAGTCAGATTTAAGCCTACAAAAGTGTTCGGTATTGACAGCTTCACTGCGCGTGTCGCATTTCAGTAAAACGCTGTGGAGCAGTCTACGCTTGGTATTGAAAGCGACAATGTCAGTTTTTTAGCTTATAAAACACAAACGAATTGCGTTGACAAACATAATACACAAACCATTATTGAATATTTCTGAAAAAAGATTGTTTGACGGAATTTAATAGCGGTACAAAAAATGTTACCGATTCATGGGATTGAACCCACACTGAAATTACACTCGTGGGTCATCGGTCGAGTACGCTATCAACTGAGCTAATCGGGCAACATGTACAATGATATATTATTTAGGCTATCTAATGTCGTAATAATTTTGGTGGAATATATATTTTCCAAATACACGACAGCGCCCATGATTTTCTTCGTATCTTGATGTAAAACATGCCATTTAGTGCATTTCTCTGAATTTATCGTGCAATAACACAGCAATAACACACGAATACTTTATCTTTATTCGGATATAGATCTGTTTTATGTAGATCTTCGTTTGTTCAGTTTACTCGAATGTCATCTGAAGTGCATATGAAACGCGCGATTTCATTCGTTGATTTTAGTTGATCTTCTCATGAATATTGGTTAGATGAAAGGTCGATCTGACGTTAACTCAAAGGCAATGTGGTCAGATCCAATAGCGGAGAGTATCAAAGCGTAATTAGTATATGATTTTAATGAGATTGAGGTGCGTGAGACGTCACATCGTGTTTCTCTCTTGATGAGAAAACCTTGAAAATGATCGCTTGAAAAACAAATCGTACACAACTCATAAATAATGACATTTTTGTAGAGTTTCTCGACCTGTTTTTTTGCATTATAGTTGTTTTCAGCTTCCAATACGTTCGTTTAGCATAGATCAGCATACATGTACGACTTGAAGCCTAAAACATGTAGGTTATCCGTCAGATGGCGATGAGGAGGCGGCAAAAGCAATGGCTATGAATGCAAGTGCATTCAAAAAGTAGGATAAACACTTTTCCTCATATATCATGCATATTTCTTTATATATAAGTAAAATAGTATCATATTGTTATATACCTTGCGAAAGAACTTGTGATTAAATTGGTTGGTGTTGGCATATATTATATTAGGTTGTACTGATATTATAGGCGATTTGCCAAAAATGGAAAATGGGTTATATGCTTACACAGAAAGCTCAACACAAAGTCCGCGACCCATTATTTGTAAAAGTGAACTATTTTTTAGAAAAGGTTGTTCTACCTATGTACAAAATTAATATATATATATATATATATATATATTGATTCTAACGGGGAAAAAAAGGTAATGTCCTTAAACTGGAAGCCCTATATAGCAGCAAGTTTAATACAAGATAAACCATTTTAAACGTACACGTTCAGTTGTCCGATCAATGTAGTCGGAAGCAATGTATAAAGAGTTCCTAAATTGCACCCCGCCACACACACATGTCACATATCACATCTCACCCCACCCCCCCACACTCCCCACTATTATACTACTACTAATAATAATAATAATGTGTTCCGTTAATGACAAAAAATTCACTTTAACAGATGAAAATAAACCATTTATAATGGACACTAAATGAAATACTGGTAAGTATTTTCAAAAGACTTGTGCCAGAGAAAGAATCTATTCTTACGGATGGCGGGAGGTGTACAGTACTGGTTCCACCCAGGAAAAGTGGGTAGTCTGCCTCCACCACCAAAAAAAATAAATCGAACGTCATAAATAAACTAAACATGTGTTGAAAATGGCGTAAAACACCATACAAACAAAATCAAAAGCGAATGACAGATTTTACATTCATAGTTTGGTTGATTAAACATCGAGATGGGCTACCGAGGTGTTTAAATCAACCAACGAGACGATACACTATTTGTAGCATGTCCATTTTAGGTGTCTATCATACCCCAATAACTGGTAGTTAGAGTACACCATTTATTCTGACAGGTGTTATTTTCAATTAAACTATTACACCTGTTCAAATACAAAAAAGGGAATTTTAGTGACCATCCTACAACAATACTTTTACCTGATATATATTCCTGCCTACATTGCACTGCTTACTTATTCGTTCCGTTTTGTTCACCGAATTTCGGAACAGTTTGCCCTCTTCTGACGAATACGTGTACCTCCCTAGTCAGCGGACGTATTTACCACTTACGTTTCAGTATTACTGCATAACCGATGCAATAATTGTATACGTATACACAAGCCGACTGACCTTCACAATCACTTGAAATTCTAGTTTCGATATCGTATTTTGAGCTGATTTTTAAAAAAAGTTCAGGATTAATATTTGCCTCACCATCTCCACCACCACCTACACACTCACCTACACCCTCACCCCGTCCCAGAATAAACAGTTAATCATACAGGTACTGAAGATCTAACACAAAATGGTAAAATCAAGAAAAAAAAACATGCTACCAGTCATAGCAATAATCTCTTATTGGTACTCTACCACTAGTCTAATAAACACTTTTTTCAAAATCATATGATATTTTACCTGATAGAATAGATCTAGATCTATCTCTTCCAAACCAGCTGCAGTGTGCACAGTTTACTTATTTTTTCCGCAATGTCTATGTTAGACCAATTTCGGAACAGTTTTCCTTCTTCACAAATCACTGGAAATTCTAGTTTCGATGTCGTATGTGTTTGAACTGATTTTCGGAAAACAGTAACGCCTGTTTATTCCACTGAATTGCTGCGAATGTATAGATCACATATTGACAAGGCGGGATCCCGAGTAATGATGGGATTATCCGAGTTTTCACGATTGTGGAAAATCTATAACCGCGTAAGTTGTGTGAACAAGTGCTTTGGTAGGCAGCCTACGATGACAATACCGCAGGTCACTTAGAAGTCAATATTCGCAGTAGGGGCGGAGCTATATTGACTGAAGGCGGAGCCATGCGTACAGGTCATACTACACCAATTCATTTTCCATAGGCCTACCTTATAGCTCTAAGTTCTGTACTGAGTTGCCTAATATAGGAAGCTATATTTTGTATTGCTTGTTTTGAAAGACCTATCTTAGTTTTATCATAAAAAAAATAATTAACCATATGTTGAATAAAAGCTGTTTGGGTCGGATGGTGCTGACCCACCTACTTGCATGAAGAAACATGAGGAAAATGTAAAATATACTTCTGTTTTTGACTATGCAACACATTATGAATACATTGCACAAATGTATGATTTAACCTTTATAAGAACTCTTCAGAAGTTGAATTTTAATTTTTAGCAAGATTTTTTGGTTTGTTTACCTTGTCAACCAATCAAAATTAAGAGATTCTGTGTAATAGCTCCGAATTTACCTGGAACTTTTTCCCTGCCCACTGATTGGTTGGTAATTGGTGTAGTCTGATCTACAGCGAGTTGATACACTTACAGAACTTTATTTTAAACGAAAAATCAAAGTACTGGTAGTACTGAGCGGCGTAGGTTGGTCGAAGAGGATTTACCGTCTAGCTCCTTCGACGGGGCGTGAAAGAAGCAGAATGCGTTGCATTTGTTTTGTTATATTTGTATTGAAACAAAGTTATGCCATTTATAATAAAAAGCCTGCCAACAGTTTTATTATGACAATATTATAAAATGAGGAATGTATTATAAACTGATTCATGTATGGGCGTGTATTACGGGAACATAGTCAGGGTTCTGCATTAGATATATGTATGGGGTTTTATTACGGGATAATATTCAGGTCAAGTTTGTATATACGTAATAAGTCGTAATATGTATGGGCTTTAATTGAGAGACAATATCCAGGGTCAGTTTTGTACATAAGGTATATATATATGGGCCTGTATTAAAGGAGAATATCTAGGGTCAGATGTGTACATTATGTATATGTATGGGCTTGTATTATGTGACAATAGTTAGAGTCAGGTTTGTACATAAGGTACATAAGGTATATATATGGGCCTGTATTAAAGGAGAATATCTAGGGCGAGGTGTGTACATTATGTATATGTATGGGCTTGTATTATGTGACAATAGTTAAAGTCAGGTTTGTACATAAGGTATACATAATGGCCTGTATTAAATGAGAATATCTAGGGTCAGGTGTGTACATTATGTATATGTATAGGCTTGTATTATGTGACAATAGTTAGCATAATGTGTATATATTTGGGCCTGTATTGAAGGAGAATATCTAGGTTCAGGTTTGTACATTATGTGTAAGTATGGGCTTGTATTATGTGACAATAGTTAGAGTCAGGTTGGTACATAAGGTATATATATGGGCTTGTATTAAAGGACAATATCCAGGGTCAGGTTTGTACATTAGGTACTAGTATATGTATGGGTTGGTATTACGGGACATTAGTCAGGGTCAGGTTTGTAAATAAGTAATATGAACTGCCTGGGGGGTATTTAGAAGTGATGACTGGCTGATTCACTTCTCTCACATTTTTGACAAAAACTAACATTACATGAATTTATTGGTAATATAAAGGACTATACTCTGTGAAAAGGATGATTTAATATTTGAATGATTGAAAGAGATATTTGGATAGTTTTGAATTTTTGAAAACAGAAAAAGGATTATTTTCCAATACTGAGTGAACACTGGAGTTTTTTACACAACATCATAACTGTTCTTTCTGGTGACACATAGTGATAATTGCCATCTGTGCAACTACAATGAGCAAGTCGGGTGAACAGAAAAAAAGGTGTTCAGGTGAAAATTGCCTTAAGCAGTGACAAAACGTTAGGTAAGCCACCAATGGATAAGCGTCCACACACCTAGGTGTCCCCAATTAACACCAGTGTTGAGGATATCTCAATAATTAACCACACGCTAGATGACCTCTCCGAAGAAAGGAAAGCAATAAGAGAAACCCTAGATATTTAATGAAAAGGGATGACATAGAGACATTTGTTAAAAAAAAATGCAGTGAAAGAAATTTTGGAAGAGTTTAATAAAAACCTGGAATTTACTGTCACAACAAAGGTAAAATGCAACAAAGACAACAAAGACAAAATGCCTCTCAGAAAAAACATGCGGAAGAAAGGGCGAATTATAATGAATAATATTCAAGGAAAAATAACATTACATTTATGAACATCCCAGAAATGACACCGGACACAGAAGAGACCCTTACAACTATAATATGTATCATGATTGCGGAAAAGGGAGCAACCATTAGCCCCTCCAAGATCATCGCTATTCATAGGATCCCGGGTAAACCAGGCTACCCAAAACCAGTTTTGGTCAAATTACAGAATAACAATGAGAAGACCAAAGTCATGAGGCTGAGAGTAAACTTCAAAGCTTCGGGATGCAGATTGGTTGATGACGTAACCAAGGCAAATGCTCAACTTATTTCCCGCCTCCTATCCCATGATGACATTGACAACGCTTGGTATTTTAACGGATCAGTGTACGGAAAATCAGATATATCAAGAAAATAACTTTGAAAACGCGATCAGTAAAGAAATCGATATTCTGAATAGTTTGACGTCACTGTCGTCATGATGTCGGGATACCGTATGACATCTGTGCACAACCCGATCCCGTACTCTACAATGTGTGAAAGTTTTGTTCAAATCCGATCATGAATAGAGAAGATATAATCTTAATAAGATTTCCTTTATGACGTCACTGGCAGCCATCCTTGATGACGCCATAGCAAACTTCGACGTTATTGCACAATAAGACGTTGAATGTAGAGTTCCTGTGAAAGTTTTATCAAGATCCGATCATAAATGAAGGAGATATAGCTGTTATAAGATTTCTATAATGACGTCATTGACGGCCATTTTGGATGACGTCATAACATTAAAACTACTAACGTTGACTAAAACAATGACAATGATTGATTTTACAGTAAAACAACTTAAAAAATGCAATCAGTAAAGAAAACAGATGTTTAATAACATTGTGACGTCACTGACGTCAAGACATTATGACTTAGAGACAAGTTTTGACATTTTTGCACAACTAGACCCTGAACTCTACAAGCTGTAAAAGTTTTATCAAATCCGACCATAAATGTGTATGATCTAGCATTTAAAATATTTTTATCATGACGTCACTGGCGGCCATCTTTGATGACGTCTTTACAATTTTTGCACAACTCAACCTAATTCCTTACAGGCTGTGAAAGTTGCAATAAAATCCAGTAATAAATGAAGGATATATAGCGATTACAAGATTTCCTAAATGACGTCATTTACGGCAATTTTGGATGACGTCATGACGTTAAAACTGTCAGCATCGACTGAGACAATGATACTGATGAATTTAGAGCAAATAAATATAAAAAGATCGGACAGGGAAAGTAGCATTCAAGGAGGACAGTAAACCACAAAACACAGAAACAAACACGCAAACAGACAAACAAGAAGGCAAAAGCAATAATAAATGCAAACGACATCACAAACACAAAAGTGTTGACAATAGGGCTACCGCCCTGGAACTGTCAGTGGCAAAGTAGGCCACTGGGGGTTTAAACCGGTTCTAGGGTGCACCAAACCTCACACTTACCCTACTGTCATCCCATTAAAACAGGACAGTGTAAATAAAGAAATTCCCGCCATGATCTAATATCTAACCAACAAGGCAGCATCAATAGGCAATATAAGTAAAACACAAATATGCTCGTGTAAATATAATACAAAAAAACAATAGCCTAGAAAGCCACAATGAAGGTACTCAGTGACTTTGCAGAAGCCAGAGCAGTAAGAGAATAAATCATTAAGGGCACGACAAGAAAGATCATGGACAAACATCAAACGCCACCGTCCCAGTGGGCTTTAGGTAGGCGTCATCATAGGGTCCACAGCCTGTCCGGTCATCGTACAATTAAAGAGGAAAGCATAGTGGCGAACTGTAAAAGGGTCCACCACCAAGCATGCAGTACGTTGCAAAATGATAGGGTCATAACCTCTTTTGATAAACTTTTTAACAAGTTTAACAAAGATAGTATGAAAGTGATCATGACCAAGAATCTTACGAAGTTTATAAATCACATCACCATAGAAGTCAGGTTGTGATAGTCCTTGTCGCAGAAAAGTCCTTAAATTACTTTTATATTTGGAAAGAAGATCAGGTTACGATAATACAATTTTGCAAAGGTTTTACGTAGTTTAACTTAAAAAATGCAATCAGTAAAGAAAACGGATTTTTAATAACATTGTGACGTCACTGACGTCAAGACGTTATGACTTAGAGACATATGTTGACGTTCTTGCACAATTAGACCCTAAACTATACAAGCTGTAAAAGTTTCATTCAAATCCGACCATAAATGTTTGAGACCTAGCGCTTAAAATATTTTTATCATGACGTCAATGGCGGCCATCTTTGGTGACGTATTGACAATTTGGGACATTCTTGCATAACTCAACCTAATTCCCTACAGGCTGTGAAAGTTGCATCAAAATCCTATAATAAATGAAGGAGATATAGCGATTACAAAATTTCTTAAATGACGTCATTGGCGGCCATTTTGAATGACGTCATGACGTTAAAACTGTCAGCGTCGACTGAGACAATGATACTGATGAATTTAGAGCAAATGCAATAAGTAAAAGAACCTATTTTTAATAACATTGTGACGTCGCTGACGTCAATACGTTATGGCATAGGGGTGCGGTTTTACATTCATGCACAATCTACAAGCTGCGAAAGTTTCATTCAAATCCGACTATAAATGTTTGAGATCTAGCGCGAACAAAATGTGTCTGATGACGTCACTGGCGGCCATCTTGGATGACGTCATGACCCCAAAAGCTTCGCGGCACTATTCCAGACTGAGCTGTAACCACTGCCTAAAATTGTGACGCTCTGCAACCAATGCTACTATGAAAAGTGGCGGTCACAAGAATAATAATAATAACTAGACTGATCAGAACCTGATCAAATACGGGCTTTCCAAATTGGATGACGTCATGACGTCACAACTGTCAGCGATGTCGAAGATGACGACACTGACTTGTTGTTCAATAAAAGAACTTGCATATAATCAGTAAAAAACACGAATTTCATTATATTGTGACGTCATGACGTCGGGATACCATATGACGTTTATGTACAACCAGTCAGCGTCCTAATGTAGGCAGCATCGATTCTGCTGGTAAATAGACAACGTCCTACTGTATGCAGCATCGATTCCTCTGGTAACAAGACAGCGCTACTATATGCAGCATCGATTCTGCTGGTAACTAGACAAAGTCCTACTGTAGGTAGCATAGATTCTCCTGGTAACTAGACAACGTCCTACTGAAGGCAGAATCGATTCTGCCGGTAAATAGACAACGTCCTAATGTATGCAGCATGGATTCTGCTGGTAACTAGACAGCGTCCTACTGTAAGCTGCATCGATTCTGCTGGTAAACATGCAGGGTCCTACTGCAGGCAGCATCCATACTACTGGTAACTACTAGTAATGTAGGCAGTATCGATTATGTTGGTAACCAGACAGCATCCTACTGCAGGAAGCATCGACCATGCTGTGTACTAGACAGCGTCCTACTGTAGGCATCTTCGATTATGCCGATAACTGGACAACGTATTGGAAACTACTCAGCGTCCTACTGTAGGCAGTATCGATTCAATTGGTAACTAGACACGTCCTACAGTTCGCAGCATCGATTCTGCTGGTAAATATATACAGCATCCTACGGCAGGGAACATCAATTATGCGGTAACTAGATAGCCTCTTACTGTAGGTAGCATCTATTCTGCTGGAAACTTGACAGCGTCCTGGTAACTAGACAGCGTCCTACTCTAGTCAGCATCGATTCTGCTATAAACTAGATAATGTCCTACTGTAGGCAGCATCAACTATGCTGATAACTAGGCAGCGTCCTACTGTAAGCATCGTCGATTCTGCTGGTAACTAGACAGCGTCCTATTGCAGGTTGCAACGATTATTCTGGTAAATATACCGCGTCCTACTGCAGGCAGTATCGATTCTGCTGGTAACTTCGAGAGCGTCTTGGTATCTAGACAGCGTCCTACTGTTAGCAGCATCGTTTCTGCTGGTAATTAGTCAGTGTCCTATTGCAGGTTGCAACGATTATTCTGGTAAATATACCGCGTCCTACTGCAGGCAGTATCGATTCTGTTGGTAACTTTGACAGCGTCCTGGTATCTAGACAGCGTCCTACTGTTAGCAGGATCGATTCTGCTGGTAACTAGACAGTGTCCTAATGTCGGCAGCATCGATTCTGCTTGTAACTAGACATAGTCCTGGTATCTAGACAGTGTCTTCTTGTAGGCAGCATTGATTATGCTGGTAACTAGACAGCGTCCTAATGTAGGCAGCATCGAATCTGATGGTAACTAGACAGCGTCCTCTGTAGGTAGCATATATTCTCCTGGTAACTAACTAGACAACGTCCTACTATAGGCAGCATCGATTCTTCATACTAATCAGATTACAGCATGTCTTCATACTAGTCAGGGAGTAAAATACTCTTTATTGTAACATGTCTTCATACTAGTCAGAGAGTAAAATACTCTCCTATTTCACCGTCAGCATGTCTTCATACTAGTCAGAGAGTAAACTTACTCTCCTATTACATCCTCAGAATGTCTTCATACTAGTCAGAGAGTAAAATAATCTCCTATTACATCTTTAACATGTCTTGATATTAGTCAGAGAGTAAAATATTCTCCTATTACACCCTCAACATGTCTTCATACTAGTCAGAGAGTGAAATACTCTCCTATTAGAACATGTCTTTATACTAGTCAGAGAGTAAAATATTCTCCTATTACATCTTTAACATGTCTTGATATTACTCAGAGAGTAAAATATTCTCCTATTACACCCTCAACATGTCTTCGTACTAGTCAGAGAGTGAAATACTCTCCTATTAGAGCATGTCTTCATACTAGCCAGAGAGTAAAATATTCTCCTATTACAACATGTTTTGATATTAGTCAGAGAGTAAAATACTCTCCTATTACATTCTCAACATGTTTTCATACAAGTCAGAGAGTAAAATACTCTCGTATTACTAACGCAAAATATCTTCATACTAGTCAGAGAGTAAAATACTCTCCTATTACACCCTCAACATGCCTTCATACAAATCAGAGAGTAAATACTCTCCTGTTACAACATGTCTTCATACTAGTCAGAGAGTAAAATACTCTCCTATTACACCCTCAACATGTCTTCATATTAATCAGAGAGTAAATAATCTCCTGTTACAGCATGTCCTCATACTAGTCAGAGAGTAAAATACTCTCCTATTACACCCACATCATGTCTTCATAGTAGTGAGAGAGTAAAATACTTTCCTATTACATTCACAACATGTATTACTAGTCAGAGAATAAATTACTCAGACAGTAAATTACTCTCCTATTACAACATGTCTTCATACTAGTATCAGAGTTAATACTCTCCTATTAAATCCTCAACATTTCTTCATAATAGTTAGAGAGTAAAATACTCTCCTATTACATCCTCAACATTTCTTCATACTAGTCAGAGAATAAAATACTCTCATATTACAACATGTCTTCATACTAGTCAGAGAGTAAAACACTCTCCTATTACATCCTTGTAATAGAATAAATAAAAAATAAGAAAATGTGAAATATATAGAGAATATTTTTAAATTTGTTACGAGGATTTCTGTTTACCCATAGCTTGAAAGAACTGAAACATATACAGATATGATTAAAATGACAAATAAACTCGAAAAATATCTAGCTTATCACAACTGCTATAATATCATCCTATAATGCCAAGTTAATAGTCAATAAGTTTGAACATGTAATAATATTTACTATTTTTGCAAGCTAAATTACCTGCAACAGGAATAACACGTATACATGTGGAAAAGTGAAGTTAAATGTTTCATATTACAACATTATGAGTTGTTCAGGTGATGCAGCAAAATACTGAATTGATAACTTGAATATAGCTTCAAAGGGAAACGGGGATGTCTGTACCACGACATGAGGAGGCCAAGGCACAGATTATAGACACTCGACATAGTTTTCGGGCATTTCAAATTTGCATGATAACCGTCATATCACCACAGAGGTTATCACAAGGTTCAGAATAATTGATATTGGCTGATATACGACTACAATCCACGTCTCAGAGCAAGTATCTACACCTAATTTTGTGACTTCGTAAAAGTAGAGTTTTTAACCTTAAAGCTACAGAGTCCCTATATCAATCGATTTCTTCTTTGTAGGCGTGTCTTTATTTGTAACTTCATGTTCACCAGCTCATGTCGAAATCGGGTATTTAAGCGAGCAAATATAGTGAAGGAAATCATTTACTGTATATACATCGACCAATGCACATCGAACCTATACACAGGTAACAGTAATTTTCACGAAAAAAAAAAGTAAGCTTCTTTCGGGGCTCGAACATACGACCTTCTGATTTCAAGTCCTGTGCTCTATCCACTGAACAACAACGCTACTTGAGAAAATAGTATACTACCATATATTATGAGGCAAAATAACAACACATATTTGAACGCAAATAAAGATGGATCAATAAATATTCATTCCATATTGTCGCACGTGTAAATTAACATTGTCTGGTATCTTATCAATATGAAACTAACACTTCCTCTCAAATCAACCATATATCGACTTGTTATTTAGCGCTTGACGAGTTTGTGTGCGCGCTCTTGTTATTATGAATGCCTATTTAGTGTTAAAAATGCTACAAAATACCAATAAAGAGCAGTGGTCTAGAGGTTCAGCGTACATCTTTCAAATCTTACAAGTGCAAGGCTGTGGTTCAAATCTCGTTCCGGGCAACTTTTTTTTTATCACATATATTCTGGAGCCGTATATTTATCGATGTTACCTGTACGGAGGCTAAATAAAAATGTGAAATTTTACGTATCGATTTCTCCTTATATACCGACTTTTGGGGTGTTCGTCGATTTGAAACTACTTCACACGTGACTCATTTATATTCATGAGTTATTACCAGTTAAAATAGGGACTGTACAGCTTTAACACAGATATATGTATATGTAAAACTTCACAGTCTAGTGTGCTATGCTTTAAAGCTACTGACCTGTGCTTAAATCGAATACCGATTTGAAGGCGTGTCTTTACTCGTAATTTCATGTTCACCAGCTCATGGGTATTTAAAGCTATATTTAAGCCGCATACCGCTTTGAAGGCGTGTCTTTACTTGTAATTTCATGTTGACCAGCACATGGCGAAATCGGGTATTTAAAGCCACTTGCCCTATACATGCCGCTTTGAATGCGTGTCTGTACTCGTAGTTAATGGCGAAATCGGGTATTTAAAGCTACTTACCCTATACTAAGCTGCATTCCGTTTTGGGAGGCGTGTCTTTACTCGTAATTTCATGTTCACCAGCTCATGGGTATTTAAAGCTATATTTAAGGAAGGATAAAAATATCGGACAGGGAAAGCAGCATTCAAGGACGACAGTCAACCACAAAACACAAAAACAAACACGCAAACAGACAAACGAAAAGGCAAAAGTAATAAAAAATGCAAACGACATCACAAACACAAAAGGGTTGACAATAGGGCTACGGCCTTGGCACGGTCAGTGGCAAAGTAGGCCACTGGGGGTTTAAACCGGTTCTAGGGTGCACCAAACCTCACACTTACCCTACTGTCATCCCATTAAAACCGGACAGTGTAAATAAAGAAATCCCCGCCATGATCTAAACTCTAACCAACAAGGCAGCATCAAAGTTTACATAGAGTTATATAGGAAAAGGTTAAAAATGACATCTTCTCTGAAACCGCCCGAAGGATTTTGATGAAACTTAATCACAATGATAATTGGGGTAGTCCCTCTCAGATTTGTCTTTTTCGCGGCCGCAGTCATCCAAGACGGCCGCCATGGCTAAAGCTAGGTCAACTTTAAGGAAATTTCAAACGACATCTCCGACGAAACCACTTATTCCGTTCTACTGATATATCATTTACATGTTCCTTGGGCTGGCCTCTATCAAGTTTGTGTTTTTCGTTATCGTCGAATAATCAAAATGGCCACCACGGCGACTCAAAGTTTACATAGAGTTATATAGGAAAAGGTTAAAAATGACATCATCTCTGAAACCGCTTGAAGGATTTTGATGAAACTTAATCACAGTGATAATTTTGATAGTCCCTCTCAGATTTATGTTTTTCGTGGCCGCCAGTCATCCAAGATGGTCGCCATGGCTAAAGCTAGGTCAACTTTAAGGAATTTTCAAACGACATCTCCTCCGAAACCACTTATTCCGTTCTACTGATATATCATTTACATGTTCCTTGGGCTGGCCTCTATCAAGTTTGTGTTTTTCGTTATCGTCGAATAATCAAAATGGCCGCCACGGCGACTCAAAGTTTACATAGAGTTATATAGGAAAAGGTTAAAAATGACATCTTCTCTGAAACCGCTTGAAGGATTTTGATGAAACTTAATCACAATGATAATTGGGATAGTCCCTCTCAGATTTGTCTTTTTAGCGGCCGCAGTCATCCAAGATGGCCACCATGGCTAAAGCTAGCTCAACTTTAAGGAAATTTCAAACGACATCTCCTCCGAAACCACTTATTCCGTTCTACTGATATATCATTAACATGTTCCTTGGGCTGGCCTCTATCAAGTTTGTGTTTTTCGTTATCGTCGAATAATCAAAATGGCCGCCACGGCGACTCAAAGTTTACATCGAGTTATATAGGAAAAAGGTTAAAAATGACATCTTCTCTGAAACCGATTGAAGGTTTTTGAGGAAACTTAATCACATTGATAATTGGGATAGTCCCTCTCAGATTTGTGTTTTTCGTGGCCGCCAGTCATCCAAGATGGCCGCCATGGCTAAAGCTAGGTCAATTTTAAGGAATTTTCAAACGACATCTCCTTCGAAACCACTTATTCCGTTCTACTGATATATCATTTACATGTTCCTTGGGCTGTCCTCTATCAAGTTTGTGTTTTTCGTTATCGTCGAATAATCAAAATGGCCGTCACGGCGACTCAAAGTTTACATAGAGTTATATAGGAAAAGGTTAAAAATTACATCTTCTCTGAAACCGCTTGAAGGATTTTGATGAAACTTAATCACAATGATAATTGGGAAAGTCCCTCTCAGATTTGTGTTTTTCGCGGCCGCCAGTCATCCAAGATGGCCGCCATGGCTAAAGCTAGGTCAACTTTAAGGAAATTTCAAACGACATCTCCTCCACAACCACTTATTCCGTTCTACTGATATATCATTTACATGTTCCTTGGGCTGGCCTCTATCAAATTTATGTTTTTCGTTATTGTCGAATAATCAAAATGGCCGCCACGGCAACTCAAAATTTACATAGAGTTATATAGGAAAAGGTTAAAAATTACATCTTGTTTGAAACCGCTTGAAGGATTTTGATACTTAATCACAATGATATTTGGAATAGTCTCTTTCAGATTTATGAATTTTCGCGGCAACCAGTCATCCAAGATGGCCACCATAGCTAAAACTAGGTCAAATTTAAGTAAATTTCAAACGACATCTCCTCCGAAACCACTGATTCCATTCTACTGAAATATCATATACAATCATGTTCCTTGGGTTGGCCTCTATTAAGTTTGTATTTTTCGTTATCGTCGAATAATCAAAATGGCCGCCACGGCGACTCAAAATGTACTTAGAGTGAAAAGGTTAAAAATTACATCTTTTGTGAAACCGCTTGAAGGATTTTGATGAAACTTAAGCACAATGATATTTGGGATTGTCCCTCTCAGATTTGTAGTTTTCACGGCCGCCAGTCATCCAAGATGGCCGCCATGGCTAAAACTAGGTCAAATTTAAGGAAATTTCAAACGACATCTCCTAAACGACTTATTCCATTCTTGTGAAATATCATATACATGTTCCTTGGGTTAGCCTCTATCTAGTTCGTGTTTTTCATTATCGTCAAATAATCAAAATTATTCAAAATGGCCGCCACGGCGACTCAAAGTTTACATCGAGTTATATAGGAAAAGGTTAAAAATGACATCTTCTCTGAAACCGATTGAAGGTTTTTGA
This sequence comes from Cyrtodaria siliqua, assembly GCA_037043455.1. NCBI lineage: Eukaryota > Metazoa > Mollusca > Bivalvia > Adapedonta > Hiatellidae > Cyrtodaria > Cyrtodaria siliqua. The sequence continues at coordinate 94,719 of JAWPHD010005004.1, forward strand.
GGAAACTTAATCACATTGATAATTGGGATAGTCCCTCTCAGATTTGTGTTTTTCGCGGCCGCCAGTCATCCAAGATGGCCGCCATGGCTAAAGCTAGGTCAACTTTAAGGAATTTTCAAACGACATCTCCTTCGAAACCACTTATTCCGTTCTACTGATATATCATTTACATGTTCCTTGGGCTGTCCTCTATCAAGTTTGTGTTTTTCGTTATCGTCGAATAATCAAAATGGCCGTCACGGCGACTCAAAGTTTACATAGAGTTATATAGGAAAAGGTTAAAAATTACATCTTCTCTGAAACCGCTTGAAGGATTTTGATGAAACTTAATCACAATGATAATTGGGAAAGTCCCTCTCAGATTTGTGTTTTTCGCGGCCGCAGTCATCCAAGATGGCCGCCATGGCTAAAGCTAGGTCAACTTTAAGGAAATTTCAAACGACATCTCCTCCGAAACCACTTATTCCGTTCTACTGATATATCATTTACATGTTCCTTGGGCTGGCCTCTATCAAGTTTGTGTTTTTCGTTATCGTCGAATAATCAAAATGGCCGCCACAGCGACTCAAAGTTTACATAGAGTTATATAGGAAAAGGTTAAAAATGACATCTTCTCTGAAACCGATTAAAGGATTTTGAGGAAACTTAATCACAATGATAATTGGGATAGTCCCTCTCAGATTTGTGTTTTTCGCGGCCGCCAGTCATCCAAGATGGCCGCCATGGCTAAAGCTAGGTCAACTTTAAGGAAATTTCAAACGACATCTCCTCCACAACCACTTATTCCGTTCTACTGATATATCATTTACATGTTCCTTGGGCTGGCCTCTATCAAATTTATGTTTTTCGTTATTTTCGAATAATCAAAATGGCCGCCACGGCAACTCAAAATTTACATAGAGTTATATAGAAAAAGGTTAAAAATTACATCTTGTTTGAAACCGCTTGAAGGATTTTGATACTTAATCACAATGATATTTGGAATAGTCTCTTTCAGATTTATGAATTTTCGCGGCAACCAGTCATCCAAGATGGCCACCATAGCTAAAACTAGGTCAAATTTAAGTAAATTTCAAACGACATCTCCTCCGAAACCACTGATTCCATTCTACTGAAATATCATATACAATCATGTTCCTTGGGTTGGCCTCTATTAAGTTTGTATTTTTCGTTATCGTCGAATAATCAAAATGGCCGCCACGGCGACTCAAAATGTACTTAAGAGTGAAAAGGTTAAAAATTACATTTTTTGTGAAACCGTTTGAAGGATTTTGATGAAACTTAAGCACAATGATATTTGGGATTGTCCCTCTCAGATTTGTAGTTTTCACGGCCGCCAGTCATCCAAGATGGCCGCCATGGCTAAAACTAGGTCAAATTTAAGGAAATTTCAAACGACATCTCCTAAACGACTTATTCCATTCTTGTGAAATATCATATACATGTTCCTTGGGTTAGCCTCTATCAAGTTTGTGTTTTTCATTATCGTCAAATAATCAAAATTATTCAAAATGGCCGCCACGATAACACAATTTTCTTAGTTATATATAGGAAATATTTTACTTGGGTTGGCCTCTTCCATGTTTATGTTTTTGAATCACATCATACAAGTAGAGCGTCTACAGGCCCTCTTGTGTTATTTTTTTATATTTTTTTTTTATTATCTCTACTGGCCAAGTTTGAAAACCAGCCAGATCGGACAAGAAATGGCAGAGTTATGGCTCTTGATTTAGTTAAAAATGCTATATTTTGCCTCTTTAAGACGATAGTCACTCGCTTCATTGATGTTATAAGAGCCATATTAGCCAGTAGATCGTCCACAGGCCCTCTTGGGCCTCTTGTTTTTTATCATGCTCATTCAAGGTTTTCTTCAAGACACCGCATATGCAAATGTGGAAACGTGGCTCCATCGTAAATGGAGTGTCTACAATAGAATTTGCAGCAACTCTGCAGTTTAGAAGGTTCTAGGCCCATTCTCCATATTTTATCTAGATGTAAACGGAGGATTAGTCTGGCAGGTTCATCCCTGTTTGGTGCCATATAACCTTTCTTGTGTTGGTGCGTCGTAAAACCCCAATTCAATTCAGATGAAACTGAAGTACATCAAGAAGGTTTGAATCTGTATTGAGATTGACACAAATCACTCTTCAAGATCGTCTGTAGACAATCATCTAGTCACTTTAAGGATATTTAAGCATAACATTATTTAAGTAAAATTTAAGTAAAGTATGCATTATTTGGCAGGTTAGGGCCTTAAACAAGTTTTGATACATTACATGTGGTGAAATCGCTTCGAGATTTAATAGTGAACAACATTACAAAATTTTGCCATTATTTTAACCTATTTAACATTCAGATAGGTAAGCAAGGTTTGTTCATGGCATCCTGGTTTAATAAGGCAGCCATGTTTAAAGCATATAAGGCAGCCATGTATGAAGTTGAATCATTGTTCATGGCATCCTGGTTTAATAAGGCAGCCATGTTTAAAGCATACAAGGCAGCCATGTTTGAAATCGAATCATTGTTTATGGCATCTTGGTTTAAGGCATACAGGAAGTAAATCACTTGTTTCATGCCTGGTGTTTCATGCCTGGTGTAGTCGAAAGGAGTTCCCAAACATATAATCCCTAACTTTTTGTGTGATAAAAGGCACGTTGGAGTACTTAAGGCCTGTTTTTCTGACTGAAATGACTTTATTGACTTGTTTGTGAGAACTGAGAATCATTTGCATGGTTGTATGATGATTTTATTTATCAACTTGAACATTTTGAAAGTGAAAGTAGAACACATTTTATCATTTAAGAGGTGAATGAATGCAATTTGTTCACGGTGTCAACAAAGATCAGAATTTTATTTTCTTATATGCCACATGAACCCTTCTATTCTCAGCATTTTTCTGGAGAGGAAGGTCTCATGACTAAGAATATGTAAGTGAATCTTAGTTTGAACTTCATTTTAAAATGGCTAACTAGAAAGCTTGGAAAATATTGTACAGAATTCAGGCTTAAAATAAAATATTGTTTGTTTGCCCTTTACCTACCCAGCAAAAAAAACTGGGTTGGTAGGTAAATTTTATTTTATTTATAAAACTATATTTTCTTGCATGTGTTTTAAAATGATATTATAACATGTATCTATACTACCATGTATGTTGTGTGTTTGTAATTACTATTTAATGTGTGCTAGCTATTACATTACATGTATAACATGTATCTATTCTACAATGTATGTTGTGTGTTTGTAATTACTAGTTAATGTGTTATTACATGTATAACCAGGGGCGTTCCTGTGGCTAATTTAGGTATACGCACCATCAAGTCTTGGATTCACAAATGTGCCTAACCCACAGTTTTTATTGCATTTTTCGCCCTTTTTATTCGTTTGCTTCTTTAATAGCATGTACGCACGTGCGTACGTGCGTATGCCCAGGTATGCCCCTGATAACATGTATCTATTCTACAATGTATGTTGTGTGTTTGTAATTACTATTAAATGTGCTTATTACATTACATGTATAACATGTATCTATTCTACAATGTATGTTGTGTGTTTGTAATGTGCTATTACATTACACTGTAAGGTTGACTGCTTTTACATGTACCAACTCTGTACATGTTGCAATAAAAAATAAAAACTTGTTTTGGAAGCGAAATAAAATATTTTGGGTCGGAGCTAAAAAATCGGGTCGGTAGGTAAAGGGCAAACAAAATGTTAATTTAGGCCTCAATGCTTGGAAAATAGTTTACAGAACTCAGTGGGATTTGTTTTACTTCCGGTACACCTTAATAAGGCAGCCATGTTTAAAGCATATGATACAGCCATGTTTGAAGTCGAATAATTGCTTTAATGCTTTTGAGACTACAAGTCCCCACCCACTGCACAACCTAGTAAAGATATGTGATAGTGGATAGGGTGCGTTTCCTCTTTCCACAGGCAGTCAACTCATGAAGTTTCATCAGATTTGCTTCAGGGGACGTGGAATTACAGTGCAGACAAGGTCTTTCATTATCAGGTCATGGTGACCTTTGACCTACTGACCTCAAACATAGATATGCACATCTGGACATCATACTGATGCTTCATTAAAATCCAACAAGCCATTTATGAGAAGTAGTGCAAGCAAGGTTTGTGACAGACAGAAAGGCCAAAAAAATGTCTCGCATAAAAAGGCGGCCATATTTGAAGAATAGAAGGCGGCCATGTCTTAAGTCGGATCAATATTCATGGCCTCCTGGTTTAATAAGGCGGCCATATTTTAAGTTGAGTCATTGTTCATGACATCCTGGTTTAATAAAGCTGCCATGTTTGAAGTTGAACATTGTTCATGGCATCCTGGTTTAACTTGGGAGTTTTTTTTAGAAAAACATAAGCCTTCACCCACTGCAAAACCTATGGCGGCTATGTCTGATGTCAAATCAAAAATAATTTTGTTACGGATCAACTGCATGTCATTTTGGTTAAGGTTACAAATGATCTTTGAGAAAGAAGTCGCAACAAAACTGTTGTTTGAAAACATTTTGTTTGCTCTGGTGGCCATCAATTTTTACTTTGGACCATCTACACATCCAAGACCAACATTCCTGTAGTTTCATATCCATCTGAAGTTTGAGGTCGCCACAACACAAACTTTACAAACTGACAGACAGACCACATCATAAGTTCTATGATCTTTGAACAGTACAGCTTTTTCGAGAAACTTAAAAAATGTTCCAGTTCATGATAAAAATGTCATATCAAAATATGGACTTAGCACTGTATCGTTCAGGTTAATTTTTTTTTTTTTAAATTACCATATATTTTGAATGGAATGCCTGAATTAACTCTGGTGCATAACCTAGAATAGCACATATGGAGGTTGAGCTCATCATGTTCATTCCTGTTAAGCGCCAATTAACCTTTCATGTGTTGGTGCGCCGTAAAACCCAATTCAATTCTTTTTAAAAGTTTACAAAAATGTACTTGGAGACCTTCAGCCTCACAGTGTGACAAGTTTCCTCTGAACTATTTAGAACCCCTTGTGCACCCCTGAAGATAATTTGACAACAGCGATGTACATTAATAAGAAGACTTTATTAAAAGCTATATAAATGAGTATCAAACTTACAAAGCATGAATACAGTAATCAGGCATGCAGAATACTTTTCTATATCAAGGCAACTTCAGTTACTGTTGTAGATATGTTGGTGTTAAGTCTATTGTAAGTAACATTACATGTTAACAATTTAATTTTCAGATCTATCTGGAGTAATTTCAAATTTATTTTTTACAAAAATAGATTTTATAAAATATATAAACATATTCAAATTATTATTTAAATAATGTATAACACAAGAGTATTGACTCACAAACGTATAAGAATAAATAACATGCAATTCCTGCAGAATGTTGTATAACCAGTGTGTGATTTCCTGCTCGTAAGCAGTGTATTTGGAAGCTTTAGAAGTATTAAAGCCATACTGTAACATACATGCCATGGGCTGAATTTATTTTATCTTAAATACTTAAAAGAGAGCTTATTTATTATTGAATTTATTTACCCCTTAACCCGCTACATATATATAATGGGCTGTTCTTTCTTTGAGAAGACCATTCCATTTAATATGTGACAAAGGTGTGTTTTGAGGAAAAGGACTGATCAGCATTTATTGTTGGGCTTTGGTTAATGGGGACATAAGGTTAATTATCACATAATTCACATGACATACCTACATGACATGACAAACTGTTACCTTAATGTAACATCAATGACATTTGTGTATTATGATATTTATCATTATATCCTGGCTATATCATGTGATGAAACAAGATATGGTGTCAGATGTCTATCATATAAATATGAAGTAAAGTGGCGTAGACGTGCAGTTAAGTGGACATGATGTGAAGTAAACTTAATCCATGATCTACAATGTAATTAAACATACAAAAACTATTATGACAAATCTACATAATAAACTATAATATTAACATAGTGATTATCTAAATGAGACTGCATTGCTGCACATACACTCCTCTGAAGGCGACTATTTCTTTATTTCTCCCTCAAGCACCCTTGACATCACAGTGTAGTAATGGAATGATTCAGTCTGAAATATATTCAAATTATAAGGTTTGATGATTTCTTATGAATAAATAAATTAGAATAGATATTTATAAACTATAAACAAGAGTGAGTATCACGAGTTTGTTTATGGGTAATCCTGAGATTGACTAGAACTAGCACAGAAGGTGATGAATATCCCTGCTTAAATTCTAAGTCAAATAAAGTGCCATAATTCTGTAATAAATTAGGCAATCAACAATGGGGACATAAGGTCATCAGTTGTTATGTGTATATGAAGTTTGGGAGCAACTCATTTAAAACTGTTTGAGAAATGGCAGTAATAAAAATGTGTTACGGGACGCAATGCGACACAAAAATGTGATAAGCGGCGAGACAGGAGTTAAGGTCAACGTGATTCCTATATAGGCCCCACTTTACTTTGTGAAAGCACTTCGGGGGTATAATAAGTGCTTTATTTTAAAATGTCGAGTATTACACCTTTCTAAAACAAGAAATGTCACTAAGTGACAAATGCCCCCAAAGTGGTTTTGACCTTTAACCTCTAAGTGTGACCTTGACTGGAGCCACGGACCTGGGTTTTGCGTGCAACAAACGTCTTGTTGTGGTGAGCACTTGTTCCAAGTTATTTGAAAATCCATCCAGGAATGTCAGAGTTACTGACAGGACAGGCCGGACTGACTGACGGATGGTGCGACTACTATATGCCGCCCTTTGGGGGGCATAATAAATGTTCGAAGTCTTTTATTATATGTTTTCCTCCACGTATTATGAAGTTAAGTGAGAGATATGAACAATCCTGTTTATTAAAGGAAAACATGGAATAAAAAGAGGCGAATTTATCATTGATAATAATCAAGCATATATAATAATTGACATTCAGAGGAAAATTGTAGGCCTTTTACAAAAATATATGAAATCAAAGAAAACAATTCTAGTGAGCAAAATAATTATCAGTAGGGACTTTATCACTTTTTCGCTTATCATAAATTCTGTCATCTAGAAAAAATGACTAAGGGTCTTCCCCAGGCCATTAAGGCATAGTGGCACCACTACTCCTTAAGTGGCACCACTACACAAACACGTGCTTGTCTCTACCCCTTTAATAATTCTGTCACTGCTCTTTAAATTCTTACCACTATCCCTTAAATTTTCAAATCTGATCATGATCCAATTACATTTGGTACGTTTTTTTGTAAATAAAAAATTGTTAAACAGTAACAATCTTTAATAAATCTCTAAAGTAAGTATAAGTATACCCACCAAGTGACATCATATCTGAATTTCCATAAGAAAAATCCTTTTTTAGTTTATTTTTGTGACCGAGTGAATACCCCTCTCCCACAACCATCCTTATACAGTGTAAAATTCCACTACAATTGTACTTAAAAATATTCCTGTGGAAGACCCTGAATGTAATATAACTAGGTAATTTATTATGAAAGTGAGTTTAATAAATGTTCCCGATTTTGACTATGTCTGCTATAATTATACTAGAAGGGTGTTCCACGGAACACTTGTGCAATCCTTCATGAATAATGGAGCAGTCATTTTTTTTTTAAAGTTTTATGAGAAAGAGTATAAATCTGCATTGGCTAATTGATAAGGAAGATGTGTATAAAGTTTCATGACCTGGCTAATTGATAAGGAAGATGTTTATAAAGTTTCATGACCAATTATGAGCTAGGTTAGGTTGCAGGTTAAGAGTTATATGAAAAGGGGCATAACTCTGCCAAAATGAAAGTCAGAGTTATTGAACATGTGTAACAACTATCATTCCTTTGGTAAAGATGAAAACGTGTGTGAAGTTTCATGAACATAGGTCGCATACTAAGTTCAAGTTATGGCCAGTTATGAACTTGGTTCAAAGGGGGTCGGCACGGTGTTGGGATGGTGTTCAAATGGTTTGGTATAGAGTCCTAAAGCCCCAAATATCCAAAACCCATGTTACTACATGTAAGTATACATATCAAATCCTAAAGCCCCAAATATCCAAAACCCATGTTACTATAATACTAAGTATACATACTGACATGTATACTTGATATGTATACTTACCATGCCGACACCCTTTGGCTTGGTTAGGTTGCAGGTTAAAGTTTTATGAAAATGGGCATAACTCTGCCAAAATGAAAGTCTTGAGTTATTGGACATATGTAACAACATTTCTTTAGTTAAGATGACAATTGAACGTTGTTTAACAGCTCATAATTACAGTATAGGTTATTTAGAGCCGCCGCAGAGAGAGAGGGGAAGGATACATAGGAATCCGGGAACCGTGCCCTACTCTTATTATCGAATAGATTCCTATGGTTCTTTAACGTGCTCGGAGGATAGACCGATACATAGGACCGCCCGATTTACATCCCCATCCGACGGACGAGGCTAAGGAAAAGTTGCCCAAGAACACACCGACGAAACTCAGTGGCACTATGGAGGATTGAACCAGTTAAGATGAAGATGTGTGTGAAGTATCATAAAAATCGTTTATACCATAGAATTATTGAAGAATTTTGAATTTGTCTCTGAATACTGTTCAGTACAGACAGATACATTGTAAATAACTATTCACTCAGTAACAAATTATGTTATGCAATCATGACATCATCCATATAAATAAAAGTTAAAACAAGTACATCTGAAAATAATCCAAAATACTTACATTGCATATTTGTTAAAACCATCACATATTATTTATCGGTGCTTCTTTTTTTCGCGTTTTCCTTTCTTGGAGGCTGCCCCTTGTGACTGAGCTGATTTAGCATCAGACACATCTTCTTCCGTTTCTTCCTGAAATATGGAATGAAAACTATTAACGGAAAGTTCTGATAACCATTTTACAAAATAATTCTACTCAATTTAGGTAGTTTATTATGTTGATTCTCAAGCCACATAAAACATACATAGGTGATGTTCTACGCACAAGAAATGTCAGAGAATCGGACGAATGTTCCCAATCGGCCCTTATTAGCGACCCAGAACGACCCCATCCACACTTTCCAGAGATTTTTGAAGACATCGGGCGATGCCTGCATAAACAACCCACATATTTCAATGGAATAAACCTTGTGCTTGCATAAAACTCACCGAACATAATGATATCACGACAATCTAGGCATTTTTCCCTAACCCACTGTATGTTTTGGGCAACATGCTTCAAAATTTCCGCCTCTCGTTAGAAACTAAACCCTGCCCAACTCAAGCACATGACAATGTTTGGTTATCATATTTGACATGTTTTTTTTGTGTGATAGTTGTATTCATGAGTTGGGAAATGGACTACCTCACGTCATGTCCTCAGTATGTTAATTTATGTGGGCTAGGTTCTGTGAATGTGTTCATCTTTTGGAGGGGGCATTAAGTCCTCGGTCATATGTGCATGGAGATCTGTACCATGTGCATGTTCGAATTTCTTGCAAAGTTTGAAAAGAGACTGAGAGTATCCCTTTTTCTTATCAATCTGTGAATGCTCATGATTCATAAATTTGTGTTTAATGGCCTTACACACTCTTTTCTGACGTCATATTAACTGTAGGCGAAAGAACCTTTTACTTGGTATTGTGTTTTTATTTAATAAAATGTATATACATTTGTGTGAGATACTATAGAAAGAGATATTTTGACACACAAACAAATACTGATGGGACAGTATAATTATATTTGTGTCCTGGTAATAGACACCTTACATATATAACCTTACGTGTTGAAAATGACGTAAACCACCATACAAATGGAATTTTAGCGCGATTTTTCATAAAATTGGGGAAAAATATTGTAAAACATTAATTTAATAATTGTATCTTTAATATTGTTTTCAATACACTAAAGCCAACAGAGGCATTTAAAAGCATTTCGTTCTCAATACTGTCACACTAATGCTTCTTTTTTTTTTCTTTTAATATTTTTCTTTCAATTGGGATTTTTTGTCTCAAAATTTGGGGGGAAAAAAATGTTTTGGCATTGGGAATATAGCCCAATAACGGCTATAAAAACAGCCAAAAAAATCGCTGCTACCTCGAGTACTGGACATTTTTTTAACTGATCTAATTTTGACCGACACATTACGGCACGTCGACACATAAATAGGTCATATTGTGTGCAAAAAACGACTAAAGATGAAGAAATTAAGTAGTAATTAAAAATTAACGTAAATATAACTTATAAACAAGAGGTCAATGACCTTGAAGCTCTACTGACAGGTTTTGATAGCTAGATCAACGTTTCTGTGACGTTTCATGAATATCTGTCAAGTAGTTTTAGAAGATTAGTCGCTACAAGTTTTTACTATATAACACTATTTGAACAAAGATGGCCGTGGCAGCCATGTTTAATGTCGAATCAAAATAATGTTCAACAGGGACCAACACCATATCATGCTGATCATTTTAGAAGAAGTCCCATATCAAATATCACTTGCAGTTTTCAAGATGTAGTCGCTACAAATTTTTTTTTATGGTGGCCATATTGAATTTCCAGCCAACCTGAAATTTTGCTAGGATCAACTAGATATCAAGAGCAACATTCCTGTGAAGTTTCATGAAAATCCGTCAAGTGGTATAGTTTTCAGTAAGTAGTCGCTACAAATTTGTTTTTATTTTTTAAATCTATTTTTAGCCATTGCAGCCATCTTGAAATTTTGCTAGGATTAACTAGACATCAAGAGCAACATTCCTGTGAAGTTTCATGAAAATTCGTCAAGTAGTTTCAGAGTAGTTGCCACAAGTTTTTCCTTAACAACTTTATGTAAACAAAGATGGCCACTAGCGGTCATGTTTGACATTCAATCAAAATGAACCAAAATGTGCCAGTCCTTTTGGTAAAGGTTTCAAATCAATACCACGTATGGTTTTTGAGAAGTAGTCGCCACAAAATCGCATTTTTTAAATATTTTTTTAATCGTGGCGGCCATCTTGAATTTCTGGCCGACCTGAATTTTTGCTAGGATCAACTAGACATTAAGAGCAACATTCCTGTGAAGTTTCATGAAAATCCGTCAAGTAGTTTCAGAGGAGTAGTTGCCACAAAAAAAGTTTACGGACAGACAGACGGATGACTCACCACTGCATAAGCTCTGCTGATCTTTGATCAGTAGAGCTAAAAATAAGGTATGATATGGTAGTAATATAAACTATATATGTAAATCAACAAATGCCGTCAACGGGTATATTACATTTTGAACTTTTGAAATTCACTGACAGACAACATGCAAACTGGATTTATAATCAGATTATCGCTGGAGGAAAGGTAAGATGCCAATCGTGAAAGCTCGGCCTTTCCCGTCATTCTTCGGGATCATGCCTCTTGTGTATATCGAGCTTTAGTATGTTTGGTATGGCCGGAAGGCCACGGCACAGAAAATAGTGCACTGATGCTAGTATATAAACAATATGTCCGTCAGCCACACATGTTGATGTATCATCTGCGTTGCATGTTTGTTACAATACAGATGAAGGTTTTATCACTGCTTTTATGTTAATAAACTATAGATGGACAGTGATTTTGTTACCTGCAAGTCCTGCTTCTAGGACTCACAATATTTGCTAGAAACTCACAATTAAGAAATATTGCATCCACAGGACGCATAGAAATACCATCGAGGATTTTATTTACAATGGTATGCACATATTTTCCATTTCACTGTTTCTTTTTATAATGATGGGGTATATCTCCCAACAATAGAAAGCCAGTCTAAACAATTATAATCAAGGTTGCACACGTTTTTTAATTTTGATTCGTTCTTTTGGTTTGTTTTGACAGACAAGCACGTTATTCCGGTAAATGCTGTGCGTTTACAGAGCACCGATAAAACTCCACAAAAGAAAATATGTAAAAATGATGAAATAAGACTGATCTTATGTACATCTACAGAAGATTCAGTTGATCTGGTGTTGCTTTGCTGTTGCTCTTTCTAAATGTTTGAAAATCGCCGAAAGGAGTAAATTCAGATGGTCTATATTTCGGACATTTAATCTGAAACACATGCACATACGGTCCTCTTTAGTCTTTAAAATGATGGAACTAAGGCCACCCAAGTAGGTACTGTCAAAAAAGAGAACAAATGTGATTCACAACAGCACTCGAAAGTTTTCCAAATGACTCATAAATCCTGAAGGCAGGGAGTCCCAGGACTGATAATAACACAATTGTAAAAAAATCACTGGATGGAGCAATTGGCTAAATGACATTGTAAAATGTTGAAAAGAACTTTGATTTTAAATGGTAAGACGTGTGCTTGTGTTCATTTTGTATCGATGATCACATACTGTAGACCATCGAAAACTGGTAACACCATGATACTTTAGTGTTTGTCGCCCATCGTTGCATTATACAGAATATTTGAAATTAAAAAAATAAATACATGTTGTATAACTTCGAACCATTTTAATTTCAGTTAACCACAGTGTTCAACATAAGGATTTGCCCGCTTGCCCTTGAGAGTTAACAAGAGGTCAATGACCTTGAAGCTCTACTGATTGATTTTGATTTCAGGAAGTAGTGACTACAAACTTGATTTTTGAAAATCTATTTTTAGCCTTGGCGGCCATCTTGAATTTCCGGCCGACCTGAAATTTTGCTAGGATCAATTAGACATCAAGAGCAACATTTCTGTGAAGTTTCATGAAAATCCGTCAAGTACTTTCAGAGGAGTAGTCGCTACAAGTTTTCATTATATAACTCTATGTAAACAAAGATGGCCACTGGCAGCCATGTTTAACGTCGAATCAAAATAATGTTCAACTCGGATAACCATCATGTCATGCTGATCATTTTAGAAAAAGTCCCATATCAATATCTCTTAAAGTTTTCAAGAAGTAGTCGCTACAATCTTATTTTTTTTAAATCTATTTTTAGCCGTGGCGGCCATCTTGATTTTCCGGCCGACCTGAAATTTTGCTAGGATCAATAAGACATCAAGAGCAATATTCCTGTGAAGTTTTATGAAAATCCGTAAAGTAGTTTCAGAGTGGTAGTCTCTACAAGTTTTCATTATATAACTCTATGTAAACAAAGATGGCCACTGGCAGCCATGTTTAACGTCGAATCAAAACGATTTTCGACAGGGACCAACATCATGTCATGCTGATCATTTTAGAAAAAGTCCCATGTCAATATCACTTATAGTTTTCAAGAAGTAGTCGCTACAAACTTGTATTTTGAAAATCTATTTTTAGCCATGGCGGCCATCTTGAATTTCCGGCCGACCTGAAATTTTGCTAGGATCAATTAGACATCAAGAGCAACATTTCTGTTAAGTTTCATGAAAATCCGTCAAGTAGTTTCAGAGGAGTAGTCGCTACAAGTTTTCATTATATAACTCTATGTAAACAAAGATGGCCACTGGCAGCCATGTTTAATGTCGAATCAAAATAATGTTCGACTCGGATAACCATCATGTCATGCTGATCATTTTAGAAAAAGTCCCATATCAATATCACTTATAGTTTTCAAGAAGTAGTCGCTACAAACTTATTTTTTAAAAATCTATTTTTAACTGTGGCAGCCATCTTGAATTTCTGGCCGATCTAAAATTTTGCTAAGATCAATTAGACATTAAGAGCAACATTCCTGTTAAGTTTCATGAAAATCCGCCAAGTAGTTTCAGAGGAGTAGTCGCTACAAGTTTTTACTATATAACTCTATGTAAACAAAGATGGCCGCTGGCAGCCACGTTTAACGTCGAATCAAAACGATTTTTGATAAGGACCAACATCATGTCATGCTGATCATTTTAGAAAAAGTCCCATATCAATATCACTTATAGTTTTCAAGAAGTAGTCGCTACAAACTTGTATTTTGAAAATTTATTTTTAGCCGTGGCGGCCATCTTGAATTTCCGGCCGACCTGAAATTTTGCTAGGATCATTTAGACATCAAGAGCAACATTCCTGTGAAGTTTCATGAAAATCCGTCAAGTAGTTTCAGAGGAGTAGTCGCTACAAGTTTTCATTATATAACTCTATGTAAACAAAGATGGCCGCTGGCAGCCATGTTTAACGTCAAATCAAAACGATTTTCGACAAGGACCAACATCAAGTCATGCTGATCATTTTAAAAAACGTCCCATATCAATATCACTTATAGTTTTCAAGAAGTAGTCGCTACAAACTTGAATTTAAAAAATCTATTTTTAGCTTTGGGGGCCATCTTGGATTTCACATCAACATGAATTTTTGCTAGGATCAACTAGACTTCATGGGCAACATTTCTGTAAAGTTTAATGAATATCCATCCAGTAGTTTCAGAGGAGTAGTCGCTACAAATAAAAGTTAACGGACGGACGGACAGACGGACAGACGGACGGACGGACAGACGGACGACGGACGCCGCACCACGGCATAAGCTCTGCTGATCTCTGATCAGTAGAGCTAAAAACCTGTTTTTAGCCATGGCGGCCATCTTGAATTTCAGGCCGACCTAAAACAATTCTGGGATCAATTAGACATCAAGAGCAACATTCCTGTGAAGTTTCATAAAGATGTGTCAAGTAGTTTCAGAGGAGTAGTCGCTACAAGTTTTTACTATATAAATCTATGTAAACAAAGATGGCCGCTAGCGGCCATGTTTAAAGTTGCATCGAAATAAATTTCGACAAGGATCAACATCATGTCATGCTGATCATTTTAGAAAATGTTCCATATCAATACCACTTACAGTTTTCAAGAAGTAGTCGCTACAAATTTATTTATTTTAAATCTATTTTTAGCCGTGGTGGCCATTTTGAATTTCCGGCCAGCCTGAAATTTTGCTAGGATCAACCAGACATCAAGAGCAACATTCCTGTGAAGTTTCATTAACATCCGTCAAGCAGTTTCAGAGGAGTAGTCGCTACAAATTTTTACTATATAACTCTATGTAAACAAAGATGGCCACTGGCAGCCATGTTTAACGTCAAATCCAAATAATGTTCGACAAGGATCAACATCATGTCATGCTGATCATTTTAGATCAATTAGACATTAAGAGCAACATTCCTGTTAAGTTTCATGAAAATCCGCCAAGTAGTTTCAGAGGAGTAGTCGCTACAAGTTTTTACTATATAACTCTATGTAAACAAAGATGGCCGCTGGCAGCCACGTTTAACGTCGAATCAAAACGATTTTTGATAAGGACCAACATCATGTCATGCTGATCATTTTAGAAAAAGTCCCATATCAATATCACTTATAGTTTTCAAGAAGTAGTCGCTACAAACTTGTATTTTGAAAATTTATTTTTAGCCGTGGCGGCCATCTTGAATTTCCGGCCGACCTGAAATTTTGCTAGGATCATTTAGACATCAAGAGCAACATTCCTGTGAAGTTTCATGAAAATCCGTCAAGTAGTTTCAGAGGAGTAGTAGCTACAAGTTTTCATTATATAACTCTATGTAAACAAAGATGGCCGCTGGCAGCCATGTTTAACGTCAAATCAAAACGATTTTCGACAAGGACCAACATCAAGTCATGCTGATCATTTTAAAAAACGTCCCATATCAATATCACTTATAGTTTTCAAGAAGTAGTCGCTACAAACTTGAATTTAAAAAATCTATTTTTAGCTTTGGGGGCCATCTTGGATTTCACATCAACATGAATTTTTGCTAGGATCAACTAGACTTCATGGGCAACATTTCTGTAAAGTTTAATGAATATCCATCCAGTAGTTTCAGAGGAGTAGTCGCTACAAATAAAAGTTAACGGACGGACGGACAGACGGACGGACGGACGGACGGACGGACGGACGGACGGACAGACGGACGACGGACGCCGCACCACGGCATAAGCTCTGCTGATCTCTGATCAGTAGAGCTAAAAATGCATCGGGCAAGTTGCTTGCGAAAGTAACATGCCCTGCGGGCAACTTCCGAAAATCGGAATATGTATGCACTGTTTTTGGTAAATGTGCAAATGAAGCAATCAATGAATTTTTAGATGTGTGTACTTTACCAGAATTAAGGGTATAACTGATTGACAATAAAATGTGTTAAACCATTAAAATTAGGGTGTAAAGACAGTTTTATCCTTTTTAATATCAAAGAACAAATTATTGTGTCAACATAAAAGTTAGATTTGATACTTTGGTTCAAGAACATTGCTTCCATCTTTGATTTCTATGATACAAAACAAGTGTTTACCTTCAAAAAGCTGATGTTTGGTAAAGCGAAAAAAAAAATGTCATGCATTTCGGAATTTTGAAAATAGTACTGATTTTCGGATTTGACAATACAACAAGAGGCCCAAGAGGGCCTGTGGACGCTCTACTGGCTAACATGGCTCTTATAACATCAATGAAGCGAGTGACTGCCATTTACGTTTTTTTGAAAGTTTCGGGCTAAAAACAGCTTTTTGACTAAATCAAGGGCCATAACTAAAGAATCTGGTAAAGTTTGGTAAAGATCAGATGAAAAATGAAGGCCATACCGTATTCACTAGGCAAAATATAGCATTTATTTTTAACTAAATCAAGAGCCATAACTCCTCCGTTACTGGTCCGACTGGTCAAACATAGAGCTAAAAAAAAAAAAAAAAAAAAATTATGAAAAAAAGGAATAATTTCAAAAAAAAAATAAAAATAAAAAAATAAAAAAATAAAAAAAAAAAAAAAAAAATAAAAAAAAAAAAAAAAAATAATAATATTAATTAAAATAAAATTAATAATAATATAAAAAAGACAGTTGTAAAATCTTGTAAAGTTTGGCAAAGATCAGATGCAAAATGAAGGCCCTATCGTATGACGAGGCATATTATAGCATTTTTAACAAAATCAAGGGCTATAACTCCGCTGTTACTTGTCCGATCTGGTTGGTTTTGAAACATGACCAAGCTTTCATAGACATTAACAATTTCTTGAAGTTTGGTAAAGATCGGATGAAAAACGAAGGCGCTATCGTCTTAACGAGGCAAAATATATCATTTTGAAGTAAATCAAGGGCCATAACTCCGATGTTACTGGTCCGATATGGCTGGTTTTCGAACTTGTCCAAGCTTTCATCGATATTAACAATCTGATCAAGTTTGGTAAAGATTGGATGAACAATGAAGCCCCTATCGTCTTAACGAGGCAAAATATAGCATTTTTAACTAAATCAAGGGACATTACTTCGGTGTAACAAGTCCGATATGGCTGGTTTTCAAACTTGTTCGAGCTTTCAATGACATTAACAATCTGATAAAGATTGGTAAAGATCGGATGAACAATGAAGCCCCTATCGTATTAACGATGCAAAATATAGCATTTTTAACTAAATCAAGGGCTACAACTCCTGATACTAGTCCGATATGGCTGGTTTTCGAACTTGTCCGAGCTTTCATTGATATTAACAATGTGGTAAAGTTTGGTAAAGATAGGATGAAAAACGAAGGCCCTATCGTCTTAACGAGGCAAAATATAGCAATTTTAACTAAATCAAGGACCATAACTCCGCTGTTACTGGTCCGATCTGGCTGTTTTTCGAACTTGTCCGAGCTTTCATTGATATTAACAATGTGGTAAAGTTTGGTAAAGATAGGATGAAAAATGAAGGCCCTATTGTCTTAACGAGGCAAAATTTAGCAATATAGCATTTTTAACTAAATCAAGGGCCATAACTCCCCTGTTACTTGTCCGATCTGGCTGGTTTTCGAACTCATCCGAGCTTTCATTGATATTAACAACCTGTTATAGTTTGGTAAAGATCGGATGAAAAATGAAGGCCCTATCGTCTTAACGAGACAAAAGTTAACAACGGACGGACGGACGACGGACGGACGGACGACGGACAACTCGGCATCCCATAAGCTCTGCTGGCCTTCGGCCAGTAGAGCTAAAAACTAAGAACTAAATAATTAAGCTTTTGTGAAATTCAATAATGGTGGACTCTCTACTGACATTATACCAACAAAGTTGTCTATGTTTATTTACTTGTTTCATCAGTCAAATGAAAATTATAGACCAAGGAATGAACTTTATTTTAATCACTAAACTTCTTAGATGGTAACCTGGGTTACCGGTATGAGTTGTGTTTTAATAAGGAATGTTCAAAGTCATTATTGATTAAATGTTTATTTTAATGAGTCTAAGGAAAATTCTGTTACATGTTTGTCAAATCGCCTATAAAAATGTTCAAATTTGTTGGGGCAACTTGAAGTCTGTGAGGGCAAGTTGTTGTTTAGTTGAACTGACTTTTATTTATGTCTTATGATAGCATGAACCACAAGGGAGGTAACTCCTGTTGTGATAAAGTTCAATTGGCCAGAAAGTGGTCACACATTTTGGTGCAAATAGTGGGGTGGATTTACGACTTTGTGAGCTTGTATGTAAGGGGTTTGATTAGAAAAACCAAACAATTAGTTCAGACATGGATTGATTGGTGCACAGACATTTTGCTTAGATGTGACACAAATTAAAAAAGTTATGCAATTTAAAAAAAATCAAATAAATAAATATCACATAAATATTCTCTGCACCCTAGCATTATTGCTTTTAATGTGTTAAAGGGACACACGGCAATCTTTAATTTTTTTAAAAACTTACAGTGTCCCGCTAGTTTTTTGCAAAACTTGCATTTGTTCAATCATTAATATTAATTATAAGAATTGTATTAAGCTATTTGTTTGTGCATATTATTATTTTTGGATATTATTGCATCAATAATATATTAAAACTTATAGCATAATAAGACGAAATAGTGAATACTTAAAATTTGATTTATTTAAATGTGACCTGGGTAAAAGTAAAAATGATACTGGATATATAAATCGAGACACTCAAACACTTTAAGATTGCCATGTGTCCCTTTAATGAAACAAAGCTCTAAAGAAATGTGTAAAAAATTAAAAATATTATATCAATTAGCATGATGTTCTATGGTATCATGGTACTTAAAGGGTTAACCGTTAACGAAAAAAATAAACTTTAACAATATTTAAAGAAAAAGGAAACTCAAATGCTTTCTATGACCCTTCTACTGAATTGTTATGACATAAAATTTAATCAATTTTACGTAAAAATGTCAGAATTAGATTTGAAAAGAAGGGTACCCTCATTGAGCTTATTATTTTAAAAGTTCTATGGTATCAAGGTATGCACATATTGTGTATCCTGTATTTGTTAGTAACTGGTATAAGATTCAATGAGTGACCATTTCTAAAAACAATAATGTAAAACAGACTCATCAGACTAAAAATTAATAAATTTTATAAATAGTAATAGAAACTGTATTTATGGGACTAGGGGTGATGAATTTTAAAGATCATAAATAAATTTTGAAATATCCTTTTATTTATGATAAATATACCCTTTTTTTCAATTATTTTATTGTATGTACCTAAAGTCATCACATCTTTAAAACAAGAGGTCAATGACCTTGAAGCTCTACTGATAGATTTTGATAGCTTGATCAGCCATGGGAACCTGTGAAGTTTTACGGAAATAGTTTCAGAGAAGAAGCCGCCACAAGTTTTTCCTATTATCACTCTATCTAAAAAAAGTTGGTCGCAGGCATCCATGTTTGACATAAAATCAATGAATTTTGTTTAGGACCAACTACATGAGTATGTCATGCCAGTCATTTTAGTAAAGGTTCCAAATCAATACCACTTATGTTTTTTGATAAGTAGTTGCCACAAACAAGTATTTAAGCTGTGGCAGCCACCTTGAATTTCCGGCCAATCTGATTTTTACTTAATGGAACGAACTGGACATCAAAATCAACATTCCTGTAAAGTTTTATAAAAGTCATTTTGGTAAAGGTACCAAACCGCTTACGGTTTTTGAGAAGTAGTTGCCACAAATCTATTTTTAGACATGGTGGCCATCTTGAATTTTAGGCCAACTTGATTTTTACTTAGGACCAACTAGACATCAAGAACAATATTCCTATATTCCTAAATATTATGATTTAATATGCAACATTATAATCTCATTCCATTTTATCCTACTCTAAAGAATATATTTTTTTCCAGCTTATAAAAATGTCATAATGCTACCAAAAAGTTTAATTATAAAACTATATCAATTAAATCCCTTACAACATCAACCTTAATATATCCTTTTTTTTCTGCTCCAAATCACACTGTGGAACAGAAATGGAATGATCTGTATTCAGAAATATAGTAAATGTGTGACCAGACTAGGTCACACACAGGTCATGTTATGCTTATGTCATGTTATACAATTTCTCCTGTGAATTATGTTACTATCTCAGTAGATTTGCTCTTGTCTCAGGTTATAGAAAATCAGAATTAAAATAAAATCTTAAAATCCTACAATTTGTTTTCAGTCTTTTTCTGAGAGTCAAAATACAAAAGAGACTAAATCCTTACCCCTCTATGAATGTATAATGGACTGTCCTTTTAATTTGGACCAGTCCATTTGTAGTACAAAGTGGTGGTTTGATCAAATGACTGATGAGCACCAAGACAGTTAAACCCTGATCAGCCTGCAAGATGTCGTGCCAGTCATTTTGGTAAAGGTTCCAAATCAATATCACTTATGTTTTTTGAGAAGTAGTCACCACAAAATCGCATTTTTTAAATCTATTTTTAACCATCGAGGCCATCTTGAATTCCGACCAAAACATTTGCTAGGACCAACTAGACATCAAGAGCAACATTTCTGTGAAGTTTCATGAAAATCCGTCAGGTAGTTTCAGAGGAGTAGTCACTACAAGTTTTCATTATATAACTCTATGTAAACAAAGATGGCCGCAAGCGGCCATATTTAATGTCGAATCAAAATACTTAATGTCGAATCAAAATAATTGGACCAACATCATGTCATGTTAATCATTTTAGAAAAAGTCCCATATCATTATCACTTATAGTTTTCAAGAAGTAGTCGCAACAAACTTGTACTTTGAAAATCTATTTTTAGCCATGGTGGCCATCTTGAATTTCCGGCCGTCCTGAAATTTTGCTAGGATCAATTAGACATCAAGAGCAACATTCCTGTGAAGTTTCATGAAACTCCGTCAAGTTGTTACAGAGGAGCAGTCGCTACAAGTTTTTACTAGATAACTCTATGTAAACAAAGATGGCCATTGACAGCCATGTTTAACAACGAATCAAAACGATTTTCGACAAGGACCAACATCATGTCATGCTGATCATTTTAGAAAAAGTCCCATAAAATTATCAATATCACTTATAGTTTTCAAGAAGTAGTCGCTGCAAACTTGTTTTTGAAAATCTATTTTTAGATTTCATGGGTAACATTTCTGTAAAGTTTCATGAAAATCCATTCAGTAGTTTCAAAGGAGTAGTCGCTACAAAAAAAGTTTACAGACGGACGGACGACGGACACCGCACCACGGCCTAAGCTCTGCTGATCTCTGATCAGTAGAGCTAAAAACTAACTCATAATAACATTTTACACATTTTAAAGACTGCATGAACCTTTTATAATCCAATTCAAGAGTTTTTATTGACTTGTTGTTTCACTTGATCAGCTTTTAAGTTATTTTATGTTATACACTACTTATTTTAGAAACTTCCTCCCATGATAATGGTGACTTTTTGACTTGTTCTGTGGTGTAAAATGTTTAGAATAACATAAAATACCTGCTATCATGGATATACAGGTACCCTGGATTTGAAACTCCCTATACGCCCCTTGTTAATTCCCAATTTATCCGCCGAATGGCCAATAAGCTGGTTCCCAGATTATTCTGCGGTAAACAACAGGGTACCAGTCAGTGCGGCAGCCATTTTTGAGGCGATCGATTATCCAGTAATGAGTTGAGATGCTGACCTACAAATGAATTATTAACATACTACTTCACGATCTATTTCAAATATCGAGGTAAGTTATTTAAATCTGCATGTATTGCTTTTAATTTATTGAAAAAAATAATGGAATTCATACTATAACTTGGGTTTTAGCGGCAAAAATACGCTCGATTAGACGATAGCTGTGTTATTTTCTTTTTCTACAGTTTTCGCCAATTGCAGCTTGAAATCGAGAATGTACATTTCTAGAAAGTTAACTTCTCTTTCATTTACGTTACGATATTCAAAGTAATTATTCCTTGCCATTATTGTGTAGATTTGCAAGACGGTCTTGGATTTCTGTAGAGCCTTTGTTTTGTTCTCAAATAACGCAGTTGAATTTGGTTGAAATTGGTTGAAAATTCATAAATAAAATCGCCTTTATTTTTCATAAAAATGTATACACATTCTAAGTGAAACTCCTATTTTATTTATGGTTCGATATTCAAAATAATTATTTCTTTGTATTGCCATTATTGTGTAGATTTGAATGACGGCCTTGGATTTCTGTATAGCCTTTGTTTTGTTCTCAAATTACGCAGTTGAATTTGGTTGAAATTGGTTGAAAATTCATAAATAAAATCGCCTTTATTTTTCATAAAAATGTATAAACAGTCTATTAAAGTGAAACTCCTGTTTTATTTATGGTTCGATATTCAAAATAATTATTTCTTTGTATTGCCATTATTGTGTAGATTTGAATGACGGCCTTGGATTTCAGTATAGCCTTTGTTTTGTTCTCAAATTACGCAGTTGAATATGTTTGAAAATGGTTGAAATATCATAAATAAAATCGCCTTTACTTTTCATAAAAATATATACACATTCTAAGTGAAACTCCTATTTTATTTATGGTTCGATATTCAAAGTAATTGGCGCAGTCGGTAGCGCGGCGGATTTGTAACCGGAGGCCTCGGGTTCAATCCTCCGTGGTGCAACTGAGTTCCGTCGGTGTGTTCTTGGGCAAGACACTTTACCTTAGCCTCGTCTGTCGGATGGGGACGTAAACCGGGCGGTCCCGTGTATCGGTCTATCCTCCGAGCACGTTAAAGAACCATGGAAATCTATTCGATAATAAGAGTAGGGCAGGTTCCCGGATTCCTATTTATTCTTCCCCTCTCTCTGGGGCGGCTCTAAATAACCTATACTGTGCTGATGAGCCGTTAAACAACATTCAATTCAATTCCTTTGTATTGCCATTATCGAGTAGATTTGAATGCCTTTGTTTTGTTCTGAAATTACGCAGTTGAATTTGTTTGAAATTTGTTGAAAATTCATAAATAAAATCGCCTGTATTTTTCATAAAAATGTATACACATTCTAAGTGAAACTCATGTTTTATTAATGGTTCGATATTCAAAATAATTATTCCTTTGTATTGCCATTATTGTGTAGATTTGAATGACGGCCTTGGATTTCTGTATATCCTTTGTTTTCGTCTCAAATTTTGCTGTTTAAGTTGGTTGAAAAATAGTATTACGATGCGATACCTGTGTATTCGGTATAACACGTTTGACTTTTGGGGTACGTGCGTGCAATAAAACAGAAATATTATTTCGATCATCAACATCCTGTTATTTGGAACACAAAACAACCCTTTGAATTATATCTGTTACCGCCCTTCTAAGGGGACAATATGCCGAAATATCGCGCACGACCACCTTGTATATTCGGTACGACACCTCTGACTTAGGGGTGGAAGGGTGTAATAAAAACAAACGGAAAGCATTCCACCGATTATTACATCCTGTTTATTGGCACACATGGTGACAAAACTGAATTGTATGAAAATACAAAATGCCGACACAGACACGTATATTCGGTATCGAACGGTGTTAATTAGAAGGCGCCAGACGTGCAATATGGAACAATAGACCACTAAATCCATCATAGTTTAATTAAACAAGGCAACTGAAGCCAAAATGAAGTCGAATTACCTAATGAGCCAGCTAACTTATGTACTTACATGTATCATTATGCATGTATATGTACAATTTGCAGAGTCACATGATCATTGTCGCAGTTTCACCTACGGTCATATTATTTATTTCGTTTATTAAAGTTAAAACAGAAGTCACTTTATAGAATGAAGAATAATCTCTCAGCTTGTACCGTATTTTACCTTGTATAGTACGCACCCCGCTTCTCAGAGGTCAAAACTGGGGTAAAAAAGTTGTTTCCGTGTATAATACGCATCAAAATATTAGTTTTCCTAGATGAACCATTCGACGAAAATAAAAGGTTAAACAAATTAAAAAAAAATAATCTCTAATTGCATCACGACAATTAAAGCAGAATAATACGGTATAACAACTATCTGCAGATCGCGAAAATTAGCGTATGAAAGAAAACAACACCGGAACAATATAATTACTTCAATCATTAACATGATTAATTGCCAATCTTCAGGGGATTACCTATCTTGTATCATCTCATCAACTCATCATGTATAATGCCGCAGTTAATTGTCCGTAATCCGATAATTACATCTACTAAAACAAATACGACAAAGTCGTTGGTTACCGCAATCCATTACGCCGATTATACTAACATTGTGATTTAACGGGAACCAATGCTTATCATAAGTGTCACGCGTGATCAGTTACTTGTACACACTGGAAATACCCCGTTGCTAAATCTGGTAAAGGTCACACGACGTGTCAAAGTGCATCCTCAGAAATATCAATGCGTCAACTTCAAAGGATTATAGAAATAGAATAACCCACTCTACCCGTGTTTAAAGTGCGTCTGTACTGTAGCTATTTCTAAGTTTGCAAAACTTGTAAAATTTATAAACAATTTAGCGGATAACAGCAAAACAAAGAGAAAACATGATCATCCTTTATTGAAATTCTGCAACAAATATATATGCAAGTATTATCATCGCTTTTACTGTCGTCTGCAAGTGTCGTCTGGTGCATTTAACATATGAGAATAGAATTGTACAATACTACGTGTACCAGTCTAATGCATGGAAATCACGTGATATCAAGTCAGCTGATATAAATACCAAAACAAGGGCCGAATTTCGTTCACTCATTTATTGAAATTCTACAACAAATATGCAAACATTTTATATAAAAACAAGCTTTATAATAAACTTTATTCATTTCTAAGCCGAATTAAGTCAATAAATTGCTTGTATAAAGCGAGTGTCACGAAAAATTAAGTATTATCGGCATTCACAAATGTCTGTCTGTTCGTCCCCGATGTTTTCATTGGCATTTTTTTCTTCAGTCTGACATCGATTTTCTGCATATAAAATGCAAGAAAAAAGTTTTTTGTATTGTTTCCTTGTATTGTACGCACCCCCCTTTCGGAAACCGTAAAAGAAGTAAAAAAAGTGCGTACTATTTAAGGTAAAATACGGTATTTGAATTAGCCAGCTATACGGTATTTGAATTAGCCAGCTAGTTTAAATACTTTTCCCAAAAGAAATACAGCAATGATATGTGTATATATATATATTTAATTTGTCGAGTCACGTCACTGACGCAGTTTCACATACGGTCAAACGAACGTAATTGTTCTCTTTTTTTTAGTTCGTTTTTAGTAAAGCTTAAACAGACATCACTATATAATAGAATAAAGTTATCTTTCAGCTCGTATTTGAATTAGCCAGCTAGCTTAAATACTTTTCCCAAAATGAACAAATCAGCAACAATATGTATATATATATTTTTTAAATTTGCAGAGTCACGTCACTGTTGCAGTTCCACATACGGTTAAACGAACGTAATTGTTCTTATTAAGTTTGTTTTTAGTAAAGCTAAAACCGACATCACTCTATAGAACAAAGAATTATCCTTCAGCTCGTATTTGAATTAGCCAGCTAGCTTAAATACTTTTCCCAAAATAAACAAATCAGCAACGATATGTATATATATATATTTTTAAAATTTGCCAGGTCGCGTCACTGTCGCAGTTTCACATACTGTCAAACGAACGTAATTTTTGTTATTTAGTTCGTTTTCAGCAAAGCTAAAACCAACATCACTGTATAGAATAAAGAATTATCTTCCAACTCGTCTTTGAAATAGCTGGCCATCTTAAATACTTTTCCCAAAACAAATAAATTAACAACGATATGTATACTAGGTTTTCTTACATTTGATCAATTCGTAAGACGGTGCGTAACTTAGCGCAATGCGCATGCGCGAAAATACCTTACCTGTACGCGCAAGTATTATTAATCATGGGTAAATTATTATTTGGCAGATAAATTGGATTTACGACATGTTTCAAATCCAGTGTATGTAGATCTATGCTGCTATTAAATATTTAATGTAAATTTAATGACATTTGACATGAAAATAATAGTGTATACCAAAAAAAAATCCATTAAGGTTCCTATGAACTGCCCAAAATGAAAAAAAAGTAAATTTAGTTTTATAATATAGTTTGTGCATGTTTTGCATATCATTTTAAGCATCTTCGAACCAAGATTTTGAAAATAATGTTTTTGCACAATTTTTTTATTATTATTAATATTTTGTAAAAATGTAACCGTAATTTAGGCATCATACGACGGAATCTCAAGTTACTTCAAAATGAGAAATAAATAAAAATTCATAATGACAATAATTCTCTTTTGATATACTGAAGGCTGTGCCAAGCCGGAAATCCCATGCCAACTAATATAACGTTATGTATTTAGACCTCGAAAGTGACCTCGTGTTGAACTGCATGTCGCCATTTTTTGCCCTAGACAGTGGTGATGCACATTAACCAAATACACGCGTTTAAGTGAAGTTTCTAGTAAAAGATGAACATGCAATACCGGTATATCATCCTTGTTATATTTACTCATACCGTCAATACTGTTCTT
The DNA here is from genome assembly GCA_037043455.1 of Cyrtodaria siliqua. Taxonomy (NCBI): domain Eukaryota; kingdom Metazoa; phylum Mollusca; class Bivalvia; order Adapedonta; family Hiatellidae; genus Cyrtodaria; species Cyrtodaria siliqua. The sequence continues at coordinate 121,330 of JAWPHD010005004.1, forward strand.
TGATCGGACATGAGATATCGCTTTATTTATAGGTTCGCCGACGTTTGTTTACAATACTTTTCTGGCTTCACTCTGTTTTGACGAAATTGTATTCTTACGCCAGAAATAGTCTTCTCAAACTCATCGAGTAAGATGGGCCGGGGAGTTTTTCTCAATTTTAATAAAGTTTTCTATTTCCGTGTTTATTTAAGATCATACGCATCCTAATTTTCTATAAATATTACACAGTTACTACATCCTTTAATATTTTCACATTTACGACGTGCACCTGCAACGTGGGAGCTAATTTTTCGGTTATAATTTCTGGTGTATGTTATTCGTATGTTATTTGGCACTTCCGAAATCGTGAAAAATATGATAATATTGCAATTTTCTTCTGGATATGGACGATTTCTATACAGCATTTGACAAAGCAAGGTAGCTATAGGATTGTTTCACCTAGCTTAAGTTGGTTGCTTATGCGATCGCCTCCCGATCAGCATGAAACATTCATAAAACCGTACTCATATCCAGCCGTCAAACCTCCATAATATCCCGTGCAAGCATGCACGTGAAGATATAAAAATAGGCATAAAAATAGGCCCAAATTGTAAATATATTTTAAAATATAGGTGTTTTAGTTTTTATAAATTATGGGTATTGTGACATTAAATTTTGAGAAAATTCAAATGGCACTGCCTGAGGTAGACATTGAAGTTGACTTCTTCATAATTATTTTGTCCAAAGCCGTAAAATAAAAAGAACTTGAGATTCCGTCGTATGATGCCCAAATTACGGTTACATTTTTACAAAATATTAAATAATAATAAATTTCTTTTTGCAAAAACATTATTATTTTCAAAATCTTGGTTCGAAGACGCTTAAAACGATTTGCAAAACATGCACAAACTCCAACAAAATCACATAAAAAACTATATATACTTTCTTTTTCATTTAGGGGGTTTAGAGGAACCTTAACCATTTACCAGTTTTCGGGCAGAATTGAATGATAATAAACTTTGAATATAGCGAGTACCGTGACTAAAATAATCATTAAAAATCTATTTTTCAACTTACAACCAAAATGTAATCTGTTTTATACTTCTTAAACACTATATTAGTCATGTGCAAAATATAAAAACAATAGAACAATTTTTAACAAATGGTTTATGACAAGCACAGGCAACTGTATCATAGTGAGGCCCCCCCCCCCCCCCCCCCCCCCCCCCCCACCAAAATATATGTTGTGTGGTCAAATTAAGAGAGTTCCACTACAAATAGGCGATAAAAAAAAAATTAAGTGGTATTTGTTATTTCATTTTCATTGATATCTTTATTGCGCAGTGCTAGATTTCCTTGACAATGGATATAAATGGAAAAAAATGCTGAAACCAATTTGTTGTCACCTGGTCTCTTCCGACTTGACCTTCACCTCGTTAGGAAAAGACTTCGTGAGCGTCTGGATAAAAAACTAATCAAGGAAATTTTGTTCTGTTTTCGGTAGATGTTACAGTGATTCAAGCCACGTATATTTAACCTAAAGTTATGCAAATTGTCCACATTTAGACCTGTAATTTGAATGAGAACCGATGCCTATATGTATAATTTATACATACGGACGTTCCAACCTTTAATAGGGGATTTATCACTGGCGCAAAGCGCCAGGGATGAAAATCCCCTTAACGGTATCAACTTTTGTCCACATACTATGAGTTTGAAAAAAATTATCCCTTTGGTTTCCGATTTCGGCCAAGTATATGAGAGTCCAGCTTACGGAACGGGAAACCAGTCTCTACTTCCGCTGATAGGCATGGTAAATTCACTTCGGGCCTCTTCGGCGATGTCCGTTGTCTGGGTGCCATTCGCAACATCTCGCCATAAGCGAAGAATGACGGAATTGGCCGACTATGTACGATCAAAGACATCGCAACTCTTCATTATTTTCCGCAATTAGAGAGGATGAATCAATACTGGCCAATTGTCTCGCCAGTTACCAATAATCGATAAATACGACTAAACAAAACAATTTCAATTGATTTGGGTTTTAAAAAGCTCTATTTACTCCCTACTTAGGTTTTGGTAAGTATCGCGAAGTCGTGGAAACAGACTAACGCATGAAGTCGTGGAAACAGACTAACGCATTACATTATAATAATTTATATACTAGTTAATGATGACGTCATCTAATTATGCTTACCGTGGCGTAGAGGTAAGCACAGTCGCCTGTCACGCAGAATATCCGAGTTCGAATCTCCAAATATCATATTTTTTTGTAACTGTAATTATTAATTAAAACCTTTTTTTAAATGAATAAAATGAAAAGAAAATTAATTGAAGGAATCTTCTAAAGTGAATCTTGGTCTTTGATTTAGATTAGTCATGATAAACCGAGAACAAAAAACCCTAATGGCTCCAGTTTCCAGCATTTCCATGAATAATTTTGACAATATATGTACATCATATATTACTGTTTTTTTTAACTGAATAAGAATTTAAAACGCAGTTTATAATTAAAAAATTAGTTGAGAAATATATGTTACAACCAAAACTCTTTTATGATAAGGCTTTTCACGTGCAAACCTGGCAAACAAGTTTAATAAGATATTATTTGTTTCAGTTATTAATAAACGTAACATTTTGTAATGAAAGCAAACGTAGAGTGTTTTAATTCAGATTTATCGAATAAATTACAACCATATGTTTTGTCACATTATAATTTTATGCTTTGGACCACGGGTTTGAGTCACGAACAGTTTAGCATGCATACATTTGAAATGTGTGCTTATCTTCTAGATTATTTAAATCTACTAGTTACCTACTTCCCGTGATCAAGATGCAGAATTATACTTTAAATATATTTTTGCATGAAATGAAATATGGATCTTTTTAAATTACCTCGATAATACTTACCCGTATACGAAGTATAGCATGTATATGTTAATCTGATACTCATTTTTACAAGAGTTGTCTCCTAGATAATTATGTTTATTTCTATTTTGAATGTTAATAAAAGTGCACGTTTACATTTAACTGATGATCGATTATAGGCCTTCATAATCGATTATAGGCCTTCATAATCGATCATCATAATCGGATGCCTAACAAACCGATGATGGGTTTAAATCAATCGATTAATCGGTATGTCACTAGCGTTAACATTAAATATTTCAAAAACGTATTTTGCAAAAGCATTTGTGGTGAAGTTTGTGGTGCTAGTAAACTATGATGCCAAAATTATTTTAGTTGGCATATTTTAGATTCAAAGTACTAACGTATTTAACAAAATCCCAGCGTGTTCTAAGAAATTCTATCTACATCATTGTACGACGTCAACCAATCTTTTCCAGGTCATGCGCACATACTTATTGGAGATAATTACAAACTAGACGTAGGCATGGTGTATTAGAATTGTTGTTTCGTGCACAATAGAGTATGAAAAAAAGGAAAACTAAAACCATAACACCTTGGGCTTTTCCTTTTGTCTGTAATCAATGTTAACACTGTTAATATGCATTACTTAGTTCACTTTGTATATTGCGACATCGTTAATAGTCTGACATTTGCATCCGATTACCTACGTCCATGCACCTTCGCAATATCTCGATTGATACCGAAATCAGGAACTTTTATTTTCATCCCAGAACACGTGCATGTGATCTCTTGTCCTTTTTTTTACATAAAAAGGAAGATGAGTGCAGTATCCTCAATTATACAGTTTGATATTTTAAGGAAGTAGATACTGAGCTAATTAAATAACTCCAAAATATGTGTAATTTACTAGAAATTGTAATAATAAAATAATTAGAACCTAGATCTATATATATATATTTACTTGTTTGAAAGAAATGTCATAGGACCTTGTCATATACAAGTTTTAACAAAAGTTGAGCATTATAACGTACGTTTTTTATATATTGATTTTTTTTGTATATCGTATCCCACCTTTTTCTTTACAAAAAAAATCAATATATAAAATACGTGCTTTTAAAGTAAAAAGACGAATGAGAATTACAATTGCTTATGTTTTCAAAGATGTGCATATATAGGTAATTGAAAATTAATCTTTGTTTTTCAATAAATGTAATTTTATGAAAAAAATGGTGAAAATGTTCAGTTTTGGAGTTAGAATGTCTCTTCAAAGACGTCTAGTCAGAAAAAAGGTGTGATGACCTACCTTTTCTTGATACACATATATATTTTGTTGACAACATAAATGATCCCAAATGACGCAAACAATATGAAGAAAAACAAATGCTTAAAATTTGATTACCATCATTGAGTTCCAAACCGTGTACTACAGGAATGCGCCACCGAAGCTGCACCAGGGGTCAGAGCAATATTCTAATGTTCGGTCGATGAAGGGCAACTCCCTAAAGATTGGAGAGACGCATATGTAGCACCAGTCTTTAAGAAAGGTGATCGTCACACTCCGGAAAATTACAGACCGGTCTCATTGACTTGCGTCCTTTCGAAATAACTCGAGCACATCATCTCCCACCATATTCTGAACCACCTTGATAGACATAAAGTCCTGACATCACTCAACCATGGCTTACGGTCCGGCTACTCTTGTGAAACGCAGCTAGTAGTCACAGCCCATGACATGCTGTCATATGCGGACAAGAACGGACAAGTGGACACAGTGATATTAGACTTCAGCAAGGCGTTCGACACAGTACCTCACAAGAAACTACTCCACAAAATGGAATCATATGGCATCAGAGGACCTCTGCTCAATTGGATTGAGCACTTCCTAACACAACGTAAGATGAGTGTGGTAGTAGAAGGTGTTAAATCACGCCAGGTGGATGTTGACTCCGGTGTTCCACAGGGTACTGTGCTCGGACCCTTGCTGTTCCTGTGCCACATCAATGACATGCCAGAACGCGTCAAGTCGCATATTAGGCTGTTCGCGGATGACTGTTTGCTTACACATCAAGTCACAGCAAGATCATCTCATCTTACAACAGGACTTGGACAACCTACATACATGCATGGCAGTTGAGTGGGGTATGCGGTTCAACACCAAGAAATGTTACCTGCTCAGCATCAAAAACAAATCTTCGCATTTCTACAACATCAATGGCAACATTCTTCAGCAAGTCCAAGATAACCCCTACCTGGGTGTTACTTTCTCAGAGGACCTAACTTGGAATTCCCATATCACAAACATCAGCAAAAAGGCAAACTCCACACTAGGATTCCTTCGCAGAAACCTAAGACACTGCCCACAATCATGCAGAAAAAACGCCTACCTAGCACTTGTCAGGTCGAAACTTGAATATGCCTGCAGCATCTGGGACCCATTCCTAAAACGCGATATTGACCGACTCGAACGAATCCAGAGGTCGGCTGCAAGATTCGTAACAGGAAACTACAAGTCCAGGGATGAAGTTTGTGTCACCAACATGTTAAAGAACCTCCAACTCCCGCCACTACAAGACAGACGGCGACATCAGAGGCTGACACTCATGTACAAGGTGGTGGAGGGGCACGTGCCGGCCATTAATATAGAGCACTATCTCAAAAGGCAGAGACCAAAGCGAACTGTCAGGGCAAAACAATACCAAGACTTTGTCACTAGTAATATAATAGAAAATCAAGTGGTGAACAATACAAAAGGTTTTGAACCCATCAGAGCAAATAGTGACATTTATAAACATTCTTTCTTTGTCAGAACAGTCTACGACTGGAACAAATTGGACGATAACACAGTCTTGTCCAAGAGTATTGATTGCTTTAGAGCAGCATTGACAAAACCACAGTGAACCAGCATTTTTTCATGCGCAATCCAAACCCGTTGAATATAAGCCAGTATTGGTTTCTTCAACGTATTCTACAGATACAGATACAGATCTTAAATCCTACATCATATCCATATCTATGAGAATGTAAAACATGAAAAAAATCTGTTGTCAAATATAACTACAGTGCTTTGGGGGGTATAGAATCACAAACGTCTCATTTTAAAATGAAAGGAAAATGTTTATTTAATTTCTGATTTAGATTTACCTTTTTAGTTGTATGATAGCAAAATTTCTAAAATTATTGTCCTGAAGCTGTGATTTTTTAATAGGCGTTTTTGCACCAATATTTACATAATTTCATTTTCTCCTTAAAAGTGCCAAACTGCAACAAGTTACCTTAATTGATGATTGCATTTTGACTTTTGTCCCTAACATTTGTCAAAACAGCAAATATTTATTTCTGAGTTTATTGTGACAGTATAAATTTTTCGTTTCAAAAACACACTTCATTCAGGTAGTATAGAATCATTTTTTCTGAGAGGTGTTGCACGTAGCGATATATTCTACATGGAAAAATGTCCCAAATAATTTCACCGTTGAATAAATGTATGCTTATATGATATATCTTCAAGCCTGGAAAGTTTTAAAATAATCTAAAATATATGAGCTGAGAAAATTGATTTTAAATAGGAACTGATTCTTTACTACCAATGATTCTATACACCCCAAAGCACTGTATGATTTAAAAAATACAATTCTTAAACTTGAAAATGTCAAAACTTGCCAAGCCAACATTCTTAATTTAATTACTCAAACTGGATAAATCCCCATTTAGGCTGTATAGTGGTTTCTCCTAATATCGCGGGTTCTTTAATATCGCGGTAAACACTATTTTAATGACATCACCCTCAAGCGCCACCTACATGTGATCAAAATCACACAATTCATACCCGAAGGTCACGCTAATGTTTACAAATACATTTCGACAAAAGGTCGCAATTCATGGTAAGTAAAATTGGTTTTCCATATAAATACATAAAAACATCACAATGTGTAAATTTCCTCCACACCCTTACCAACAAAAGAACCCATAACACTTCGTAAAATAAGTTTATAAACTTTGGGGCTCTGTCAAATCTTCGTCTGCTTGATGATATTTATGAATGAACTTGTTGTGGTCACGTGACGACGCTATGTTGCGAACAGGGCACCTGCCAACAGCGCCAATAAATTAAGGGGAACTAATAAAGAAGCCCTGCTACGCCTTTTCCTACGGAGTTCCCAAATCGATTTGTAGACGCACATATTGAGGGGATGCAAGACACTTTGTTTTGTTTTTGGGGAAAGTGTGACTTCTGTCCACATTGGAAACACCTTAAGTACTGCTGTAATGCTACAGTTTTGAGGCGTGACTCTGTTTTCAGATGTCCACACTGCCTTACAAAGGTCTAATTGCTAGTACAAAAGTTAAAAAAGTAAAGAAAACAAGTGTTGAGTGATGAATTGATGTAACTTGCGTGATTATTAAAAGAAACTGTTGAATTTCAGCATAGAGTTGTAGTTTTATTTGCAGATATATCCCATTTATTTTATTTAGATTTTTTTGCAATCTATAAACTCTAGTCAGGGCCTCCACTGTTTACCGCGATATTAGAGTACTCTCCCCTGACAACAGTAAAAACATAGCTGTCGATATCGGATAAAATTATTTCAATATTTAATCCATCTAATGTTTTAATACTATGTACAAATACAAATGAGGTGTTTGTGAACGTAACCAGGACAGAAATAATTTGAGATAAATGTTGTATTATCATTTATTTAAACTGCAAACAGTAAGTACCGCGATATTAGGGAACACCATCCTACCTTTTTCATATTATAAATATTCAAAATATAAACCAAAATGTTTTTTATCGGCTATTTGTAGTGGAACTATCTTAATTTGACCACACAACATATATTTGGTGGGTTGGGGTGCAGGGGGGGCCGGGTTTGGTGTGTGTGTGTGGGTGGGGGGTCCCCACTATGATACGGTTGCCTGTGATGACAAGTCGGTGCAAATCGTGTTACAGCTGTGACATTAAACGGTATACACATGCCAGTGGGAACCTTACCTCTTCATTTTCACTTTGTGGAATATAAACAACAGCCATAATACAAACGAGTTGGAACAAAGCGCCAATTAAAAGGCCATAATAAAGAAAATTGTCCAACAAGGTCGGCTCATCCAACGTAATCGCCATTTTCCTTTTTGATCAAGATCAAACAGACGCGGTGGTACGATTCACCGGAACAGACCGAAACGGGCCGGAACGGAGATGAAACACCGGAACGGAGATACGATTCACCGGAAAGGAGGTATTCATAATTTTGATAGAGCATCATCAAAAAAACTGACCAATCAGTGACCAGAAATAAGACATTCCCAATACATTCTGGTAGGTGATAAACTCGGTCTTTATCCTTGATGTTCAACCAAGTTTACTGTTAAAATGAAGGTATTTACAGTGTGATTCTTTTAAAACCCTGCATATTTCAAGCACATTCATGCAAATTGATTCAATATATGTATCTTTTAAAATCAAAATCTTCAAAATTATCATCTTTTACTCTGCCAAAGATTTTTATTTTACTATAGAACCTAAGGATAAAAACCGAGTAACACAAGTTTTATCACCTACTGAAAATAAAATAAAATCTCAACATCTCTGCAATGCAAAATTATGAATACAGTGGAAATATCATCTCCGTTCCGGTCCGTTTCGGTGAGTCGTGTCACCAAAAAGATCCGATTTACCGAAACACGGGTAGCTTTCTTCTTCTTCTTCCAATAAAAGGTCAGGAGTCTTCTTAGACTGTAATGTTGACCTTTGTGACTGAGGTGATGCAGGGCTTTATATAATTATCAGCCCAGGGTGATGAGACAGCGATCATCCTCCAAAATGTTAAAAACGATGGTATTTTAAAACTATGTACATGGCGCTGATGATACTACGCTCGGAAGAATAAGGCTGCAGTGGTGGTGTCAAGTCTTCTAATGAACTGATGTCGGAGATTGCAGTTGGCAGAACATTCCATTCGCGTGTGGTACGAGGGTAGAAGGAGTACTTGTAGACATTCTGAGGGGTTGCGAGTTGGTATAATCGCTGGCCTCCCCCGGTTCTGCGGTCGTTGAGGCGCAGTATATCTCCTGGTGCCATATCTACAAGTCCATGCTGTATTTTGAAGAGCATTGTTAGCCTCTGCTTGCATCTTCTCTCTTCTAATATCTGCAAGCCAAAGTCCCTTACCATTCTTGTCACACAGCCTGGTGTCTTGTCCCAATAGTTGTTAAGTGCAAACCTTGCTCCTCTTCTCTGTACTTTTTCCAGCTTGTTGATGTCCCCTGCGAGGTAATGATCCCATGCTGCTGCAGCATAAGATAGGGTTGGAAGTACAAGGGAATTGTAGGTTCTATCTCCGACCTCCTCACATATAAGCTTAATGAGACACTAAATAAAACTAAACAAGATATATTAAGGAATAATCATGCATACGCATAAGAAAATATTAAATAAAAGTTTTCACAAAAACACAAAGAGAGCAAGCAAACAAGCACATATTTTTTTTAATATTAAGGCATAATCATGCAGACACATAAGCAAGAATTAAATATTTTTTTCAAAAAAAACCAAAGAGAGCAAGCAAACAAGCACATAATTTATTCTATCTATCTATTGATACTGCAACACCCCCTTTCGAAGATTATGTGCAGGTTTCCTGGGTAGAACCAGTACTAAGCAATGTGGATTAATATTAATTATCTTGCTCAAGGATAAATAACATGGCCATGACGAGGATCGAACCCACGACCTTTCGATCTGAAGTTCGGCGCTCTACCACTGAACCACGCACTCCACTCCATTCAACGGTGGTCCAACATACAAGCTAGACCACCATAAGACAAAATTTAACCATGCGTTTTTAAAGAACAACCAAAGCAACATTAGGTACACTTGCCTATTACACAATTTCAATATGTATGTTATTACTTGCAATCATCAACAGGTACGGTTTAATTGAGAAAAAGTTTACCCTTCCATAATATATACATGCTAATCCAGGAGAAAAAAACACGTTCAAAATGGCCAAGTTAAACTTCTTTTTTGTTTGTTGAATAAAAACACGAACAACCAATGCAAATCGTGAAAAAGATACTTACAATTACGTTTTGCAGTAACTTACCATGTTGTTTGTAATGTCTTCAACCATAAAACGCGATAAATCATGGAGCGAAATCACATTCTACATTTTCAAAACATGGCGGCTAAAGTAAACGTTAATGACCGAAGTGTTCGGACGACAAGTGTTTGGCACACTTCTGTCCGAGACTGATCCCTTTCAATTATAATCCCAGATATAAGTAATAGTATAAATGAATTTATGCAGAGATCGAAGTTGATAATGTTTATGCTTCTGATTTTATACAGACAGGTCTTGAAAATTTAAACCCATGGTTTCTGGTTAACATTTATCGAGGGCACATGGCTAGGAATTATTTATCATTTTACCTGTACGGTACCCGGTTGCATACACACCACCAAACTGAAAGTCGTCCTGGTATTTGTTGGGGTTTCGGGGCAATGAGGGATATGTAACGTCCTTCTGTTAGGTCATCCATATTTATACTTAGTGGGCTTGTGTTTAGGATGATGTGGGATACTTAACGACCTTCTATTAGGTCGTCCGTATTTATACTTAAAGAAGGGTATGTATTTAGGAGGATGCAGATACGTAGAATGGCTGTCGTCCCAGTGGTTATTTTTTTTAAAATATTTTGCAATTAGAATAAAAATAAAAATCTTAAAATCCCAATCATTTCTGAATATATTTGAAGCCAATAATTCAAAGGGGACTTAATGCAGACTATTTTATTTGATGATAGCTTGAGTTGTCTGAAATAGTATACACATTAACAAGCATAAGGACTTAGCCAGTCTACAGGATACGTAAAAACCGTTCGTATTTATACGTAGTGGGCTTGTGATCGGGATGATGTGGGATACGTAACAACTGAACTGTTTTACAGGTCTTGTCTTCCATATTTATACGTAATGGACTTTAACATGGGGTGTTGTGTTTGTACGTGTGCTATTGATTTTGTTGAGTTCTTTGCAAGAAGGTTCGAATAAGACTTCCCATTCCACGCTGACATCCAACGTCGGGAGTAGTTTGGATAAAGAGATACTGTTCCCCATCCCAATCTGATGTGGCTTCTTGCGGTGTCGTATGGCAGTCTGAGATGTTGTCTGCGTTGATGGTTGAGTCTTGAAGATGCCCAGACGCACTTGTGGCATGCATTATAGGCGTAAGACAACTATAGTGCCCATGGGCGGTCGTTGATTCTTGGTTTGGTTTGTCGTAATCCGAGCCTTTTCTGACACTAAAAGCCTTTTTAGATCACCTGAGCCGAAGTTGGGATCGCTGTTCGTCCGTCGTCCGTCCATCGTCGTCGTTAACCTTTGCTTCAAACAACTTCTCCTCAGAAACCGCTATGCCAGTTTTGACCAAATTTCACATGTATGATCCTTAGATGAATGCTTTTTAGATTTATTAAAATTAGGTCAGCGCGACATCCAAGATTACCGCCATTACCATATAAGGTTAAAACCTTAAAACATCTTCTTCTTAAGATTTCGACAGTTTTTTTTTTAAAAAATGATCGCCAATGTCTAGACTATCAAGTTTGTTCAAATGAAGTCCCCTTGGGTAAAAAATGGCCTAGCCCCTGGGGTCATAGTTTTACATCGACTTATAGGGGAAAACATCTTCTTTGAAACCACAAGGCACAGAGCTTTCACGTATTACATGTAGCATCAGCTTATTGTCCTCTACTAAGTTTGTTAAAATGGTGACCTTGGGGTCTAATTTGGCCCCGCCCCTGGGCTCACAGTTTTACATAGACTTGTATAGGGGGAAAAATATTCTTCTCTGAAACTGCAAGAGCCAGATGTTTAATATTTTGCATTTGCTATAAACTTATGGTCCTCTACCAAGTTTGTTCAAATGGTGACCCTGATGTCAACTTTTTGCCCTGACCCGGGTGTCACAGTTTTACATAGACGTGTATTGGGGGAAAGAAATCTTCTTGTCCGAAAATACAAGAGCCAGAGGTTCAATATTTTGCATTTACTATAAGATTATGGTCCTTTACCAAGTTTGGTCAAATGGTGTCCCTGTGGTCACATTTGGCCCCGCCTCAAGGTTCACATGATTTACATAGACTTGTATAGGGAAAAACTTAAAAATCTTCTTCTCTGAAACCACAAGGCACACAGCTCTCAAATATTACATGTAGCCCTGGGGTCACATTTGGCCCTGCCACGTTCTAGCACCTTCATTTTGTATTTGAACTTTACTAAACTATGTCAGTGTCTTTAAATCAATGTTGTTAACACAACAGAGGCCACATTTCTTGAACAATCTTAATCAAACTTGCACATATTGTATATATGATCATAAGATTTCAAAGAAGTTCGATAATGTGCCAGTACTGAGGTGATCGATTTAGGGCCATCTTGGCCCTCTTGTTTTTGTTGTTTGGCTTTTTGCCAATCTCTCCCCAGAGTTTTCGTTTCTTGCATACACATACATCTCTGTTAACGTCTTACCAAATACCAAGAATCTTGGCAAACGATGAAAAACGATGGAAATGCAAAAAATCTTGATGACACTAATATTTTTCTGAATCAGCTTCATATGAAATGCTTATATTACAAAGAAAACAATTTTCGACTTGAATGTTTTAAATATACAGTAAATTATGCTCAGGATTATTTTGCGGTAAAATTAAGGTTTGTACTTTGGCATATCACTCCGCCGTCAAAACTTTAAAATAGGCACCACCAAATCGTCCCCATAGCGTAACAATACAGCGATTTGCTTACCAGCACTTTCCAATATCACATAGATCTTAACAACCTATTTAAATTAAAGTACTAACCTATATTATATATCAAAATGTAGATAATAAGTCGTGTTTCTTTCGATTGTTTACATGTCAATCAACGGCCGATAGTTGGTGGTGTCACGGTGTTAAAGTTCTGTTGCTATTTTTATATTTTAGCTAGGGTCATGTGACAAATTATCATGTGATCGCAGACTACTTTCTTAGACGTTGACAGAGGTCAATGTAATGGACTCTGGGAGAGATTGGCTTTTTGCGGGAAGTATTTATCGGCGCACCGGTCACGATACACGTGACTCTTGACCTGAATAATTGCATATGGTGTCAGACCGGTGAAAATCAACCCATTGAACACAATGCAATATAGGCTATATTTGGAGATCAGTCACAAGTTCCACAACATTCGTTCGCTTAAATACACTTTTATTCTGTGTATTAAACACATTTGGCTAGCAAACGGTCCCATATCTGGAATAAAACACCGATTCAGTTTTTCAACATTTCGCGTCATTCATTCACACTATGCATATTTTGAAATAAACAATGGTCAAAACCACATAGAGACCTAACCTCTGTGCTCATACTCTCCAAAGAAATAATCCTGACAAACACAGTAAAATACTTGCTATTCATGACAACAGACATACTACTTTAACCTCAGGTTAGATTTAACAATGAAATAGAAACTAATCTTGGGAAAAAAACATGCAAACTAGAACATGTCAAAAATCGAATACATCAAACTAACCAATAAGGTTGACCGAATCGAAAATCAGATGCTTTTGCAAGGACCTATTATCTTTTCGGTTCAATTCCTGCATGCAAAGAACCATTCGGCTAATAGAAATCAAGGATTTTAAGACGCGTTATACAAAACTAGAAAAAATGCCAAAATAAATGAACCATTTGGTATATTTCCATCAAGTAAAGTTTTCAAACAATGCCTTCTATATACCAAACTAAAATATACACATAATGTGAGGTGTAGTTATCAAAATCACTCAAGCATGAAATTTCTTCATTTTTCATGGAGAAACAGACATTCTGTTAAATTCCAACAATTTTGAGGCACAAAATAGACCATAAGGCTGCTTTAGAGCACATTTACATGCACAATGTCCAATAAAATATACAGTTTGGCTATAAAATACCAGAAAAAAAGAGACAAAATTGAAGTAATGACTCAAAAGCTAATCCTACCCCATATGCCTGTAGCAGTTTTAAAGGCAACTAATACATTCAAGTATTTGGCAACAGCAAGACAAGCTGAATCACACACCAGAATCGTATATATTTCAGTGGATTATACCATTATCTCTAACAAAATACCAAATTAATGACTGTGTTAATTTACAATTGAATGCCATTGCATAGTGATTTCATCTGGATTAATGAAGAAAAATGGGTGGGATTCACACCATGTTTAGCAAAAAACTAAAATAAATGCTGAATTCCACAAATTTCTGTATATTTCAGTTTCAGATTGTAAAACCCATCATGGCGTACAAAATTTACAGGTTCTCAGGCTTTCGATACAAAGTAAGACTCCTCCTAGAGTCGCGTCATGTCAAAATGTCTGTCCGATACATTTTCAGATTTTAGCCTCATACAGTACCTTTAAATAATAAAATTGCCATTTATTGTAGAAATTGTGACAGATCTATTACCTTTTGCCACTAATCCACTTAAAGACACTTGAGAGCCTACTTAAAGTGCTATAGGGCCACTCCAAATCACTAGGACCCCCAAATTCCACCCTAAAACACACACATTCTATTTCAATTGAGAAAAAAAACATGTTCTGTTGTAAAATTAAAAAATTTAACATCAGCTTTTTTTTTTGTCACTCAGCTGCAAGCTTTCACAGGAAAAATTAGCTGGATTTGGCCATTAATAAGAAAAATGCATTTTGTCCATCTAGGTGTCAGACCGGTGAAAATCAGCCCAATGAACACAATGCAATATAGGCTATATTTGGAGATCAGTCACAAGTTCCGCAACATTCGTTCGCTTAAATACACTTTTATTCTGTGTATTAAACACATTTTGCTAGCAAACGGTCCCATATCTGGAATAAAACACCGATTCAGTTTTTCAACATTTCGCGTCATTCATTCACACTATGCATATTTTGAAATAAACAATGGTCAAAACCACATCTCTACCTAACCTCTGTGCTCATACTCTCCAAAGAAATAATCCTGACAAACACAGTAAAATACTGGGATTTGTTCTACTAGGGAACAAATACTAATTATTTCAGGGGGTGGAAATCAGAGGTTATTCTGAACGTGTTATTCTAACGCATACACCTCTTTGCAGTGACCGCCATTTGGTCAGTATCGATCTGTTTTTGTGTTCTGAAAATCGGTATTTAATTGTTACATGACATAATCGCTTCATTGGTTGAAGTACGTCTGTCATACATCTTTGGAGGTTTTTTATTATCTAAGCTGTGTTCCGCTTCCCCCATGTTTGGCGGTGCCACGCGGCATGTGGCATACACATGCCGAGTGGCATGTGGCGGTATTTCGCGGACACAGCATAGTGTAGTTAAACTATTCTAAGAAATTTGTTATTTTCTATGAAAGAAGTTTTTAATTTGTGAACATATGTTCCCAGGGTTTACACTATACAGTGGTCAGTTACAATTTAAACTTAGTTTGGACTATGAACATTGGATTTACCTGAAATGTTCCAATTTGATTAACTACACATTTTATTTTACACTATATATTGTTGAAGCCATGGCCAGCTTATTCCAATAAATAATGGGATTTGTTCTACTAGGGAACAAATGCTAATTATTTCAGGGGGTGGAAATCAGAGGTTATTATGAACGTGTAATTCTAACGCATACACCTCTTTGCAGTGACCGCCATTTGGTCAGTATCGATCTGCTTTTGTGTTCTAAAAATCGGTATTTAATTGTTATCTCCAAACTAACCCACCCACCCTCCCCTGTGTTTGTTGTTTATATTGTATTTGGTACCAGTGTCTTTGGCTTGTTGTGTATATATTTCAGTGAAACGCATGAGGAGATGAGATGCCTAGTGGTCTGTCGTCGTCATCATGGCTCCATCCGAATCTCGTTGCGGTGGTATACATTGGTGCAATCTTTGGGGATACAGCTACAAGAAGTTTTCAAATACTACTATTTACGGTGCAAGACGTTGTGGTATCGATGCATGAGGAGATGTGATGCCTAGTGGTCTGTCGTCGTCGTCATGGCTTCATCCGGATCTCGTTTGCGGTGGTCCAAATTGGTGCAATATTTGAGGATACACCTACAAGAAGTTTTCAAATTCTACTATTGACGGTGCAAGACGTTGTGGTATCGGAACGCGAAGAACTTTAAAATCGTCTATGAACTTTTTGTGCCGGTATTTCGCGGACACAGCATAGTGTAGTTAAAATATTCTAAGAACTTTATTATTTTCTATGCAATCAGTTTTTAATATTAAGACTTGTCTTTGTGAACATCTGTTCCCAGGGTTTACACTGTACAGTGGTCAGTTACAATTAAAACTTAGTTTGGACTCTGAACATTGGATTTACCTGAAATGTTCCAATTTGATTAACTACACATTTTATTTTACACTATATATTGTTGAAGCCATGGCCAGCTTATTCCAATAAATATAAACTAGTAACATTTTGTTTTATTTGTAACCCATCTTAAATAATTGCTATTCATGACAACAGACATACTACTTTAACCTAAGGTTAGATTTAACAATGAAATAGAAACTAATCTTGGGAAAAACACATGCAAACTAGAAACTTTGGATTCTTTCAAGGAACTATTTCAGCACCCTACGACCCGGAAGTACTTCCTGACTGGTCTGACACCATATGTAGGAAATTTAATTTTTTTTTTCAAAGGGGGTTGGCACGATGTTGGGATGGTGTTCAAATGGTTAGGTATAGAGTCCTAAAACCCCAAATATCGAAAACCCATGTTAATATGTATACTTAGTGACATGTGTTTTCGATATTTGGGGTTTTAGGACTCTATAACTAACCCATGTTACTAAGTTTACATATTAATATATGTTAATATGTATACTTAGTAACATGGGTTTTCGATATTTGGGATTTAGGACTCTATACCTAACCATTTGAACACCATCCCAACACCGTGCCGACCCCTTTTTTTTTTTTTAACTTCGTCTGAAAAGGGTTGACCGCTACTACTTTAAAAAGATTATTATAACAAATATTTCGGTTCATATAGGTGAATAAATATATTGATAATCACTTTAAGAAATTCTATAATCGATCATCGGTAAAATGTAAAATGCACTTTAATTAATGTTAAAAATAGGAAAAAAAACCTGATTATCTTTGGATGATGATGATGATGAACTTTATTTACTCCACTTTACTAAATTTGGTTATGAAGTTGCCAGTCACATTTTGATGTTATTGTTGATAAGATGATCCGGCAATTACTTGCCAAAGGTCCTAAGTATCGCCTTCCATCACATATTGATTTTAATGCCTGTCGCAATGAAATGTCGCAATAAAATTGCGGGTTCTTTAACGGATATTTGTACTAAGTGGTGTAAGCGCGGAGATAAACATGACTTAATTACTGCTTTGATGAAAATAGTCCTGAAATTATTGAATTACATATATTATTTTACACATAACATCCATCACTGCTTCTATGGCAGTCTACTTACAATTTACGACGGTATTTAGAATCTGCATATTAAACGTGTTCTAGTTCCTGCAGACAAAGTTTACAACAGTATAATTATTGCCTGATGATTACCTTATATCAATACTTTGAATGCAGAGCTAGATAGCATGGAGACTATAAAGGTTTCTGTAAATAGTAATCAGACGAGGCTCCCTACAATGTTCTTGATAGTATCATACCCAAACTCTACAAAATTCCATACAAAGCACGTTTTATTACTAATTCGAATTCATGTTCCACGAACAATATATCTAAACTATTGACTTCCTGACTTTCCGCGATCAAAGAACATATTAAATATTGCAGAAAGGTTTTTGAAAACTCAGGAATCAATCTGTTTTGGTCTATCAAAACTCTGGAGAAGTCCTTGATAAACTAAGGTGTAAGCATTTGCACGCCTCTTCTCTAAGCACCTACGAATTTTCCACACTCTATACTACTCTACCACATAAGCTAATCAAAGATAAATTGCTTCAGCTTATTCAGAGACATTTGCTAGAGAAGGTAACAAGTTTCTAGCTTGTAATAATGTCAGGACTTTCTTTACAAACGACCCTATTGATAATTATAATTTGTGGACGTGTGCTGATGTTTGTAGAGCGTTATATTTCCTTCTCGATAACATCTTTATAAGATACGGTAAAACTGTTTACCGCCAGGTTGTTGGTATTCCTATGGGTACTAGCTGTGCGCCACTTGTCGCAGATTTGATTTTGTACTGCTATGAAAGAGAGTTTATGTTGAGTTTGTCAACTGTTAGCCAGAGTTATTGATGCGTTTAATAATACATCTCGGTATCTAGATGACATACTCAATATTGATAATCCGTTCTTTGCTCAGATGGTTACTAACATTTACCCACCAGAGATCACGTTGAAAAAAGGCAACAATTCGGATACCGAAGCAGCATTCCTCGATCTTCATCTCTCGATTTCTAATGATTTCATACATACTAAAATCTATGATAAGAGAGATGACTTCAACTTTAACATCGATAACTATCCGAACCTGGATGGGGATGTACCTCATGCTACATCATACGGGGTTTATATCTCCCAGGTCATTCGTTTTTGCTCTAGAGCTTCTAATGATGTTCTAGACTTAAATGATCGAAATCAAGCTATTATAAGTAAACTTTTCCAGCAGGGTTTTCTGTGTCACAACCTACATAGGTCTTTTTCAAAATTCTACCGCTGCAACAAAAACCTACTGGACAAGTACAACACGAACCTTAAAACACGTCTGCGACTAGGAATATCACAACCCATATTTTATGGAGATGTGGTCTATAAACTATGGAAGTTAAAAGGAACTGGCGGGTTTCATGACCACTTTACAAGTTCGTCAGAAAAGTGTAGGACCCTTTAGTATTACAACGCACTGCATGTTTAGTGATTGTCATCCCTCTACAGTCATTCACTACGCTTCACTTTTCCCTGGTGTGATGACTGGATAACCTCTTGGTAATCTATGACTGCACCTACTGAAACCCCGACCACGAGAGGTAGGTGCATGAGCTTTCGTCCATCGGGTTTTCTGTTCGTACCCTAGATTGGTTTTCTCTTTGGCTGCAACTTCTGTGTTGTTCAGTACAATTATGGATACATCCTGAGATGTTTCTTATTATGTATTTTATATAGCTTTACAACAACATCTTAGTGTTTCTTTTGTTAGTATTTCTGGATGTGGACTTTATTGTTAAACAATTCCTTTTGATGGGATGTAGTTTTGTTTACACTGTCTTGTCTATTTGGGCGCTGAAGACAGGATAATAGCTAGGATTGTGTACACATGACATCGATTCAAGCTTTATTGCCTCCTGGCCGTTCCAAGTAATCCAGTCTTCACCACCCTTTCCGTTGTATTTTGTCTGTTTTCATTGTATTATTAATTAAATACTGTTCCTTGTTTGTAGGACTGTGCGGATCTACGATGCCATTGCTTTTGGACGCTGTAGTTTCTATAGGACCCTCTGTCTCATTTTTTTAAATCAGAAAAGAAAAACAGCTGGAAAACTTTAAAAAAATCTTCTTTAAAACTACTGGCTCGATTTCAGAATAATTTCACAGAAATGATGTTTGGTTAACCCTCTACTAAGATTGTTCAAGAGGGGTTGTTCGCCAAAAAACATGGCCGCCAGAGGGCAGGGCTTATTTTTGCTATATTTTTAAACGGAAATTAAAAAAAAATCTTGTCTGAAACCGCTTAATGGATTTCAAATTTATTTCACAAATGATGTTTGGGTGGACCTCTACCAAGATTGTTCAAGCCGGGTTGATTCATCTCAACAAAACACATGGCCGCCAGAGAGTGGGGCTTATTTTTGCTATATTTCTATATGGAAATCTTAAATAATCTTCTCGTCTGAAACTGATTGATGGATTTCGGTAATATACAAGCCTATGTAAAACATGTGGTCCCTGTGGTGAGGCCAGATGTGACCCCAGGGTCACCATTTGAACAAACTGTGTAGAAGACCAAAAGTTTATTGTAAATGCAAAACATTAAACCTTGCTTTCAAAGTTTCAGAGAAGAAGATATTTTAAGTTTTCCCCCATATAAGTCTATGTAAAAATGTGACCCCCGGGGCGTAGCCAAATTTGACCCCAGAGTCACCATTTGAACAAACTTGGTAGAGAACCATAAGCTGATGCTACATGTAGTACTTGAGAGCTCTGTTCCCTGTGGGTTTTAGAGAAGAAGATATTTTAAGTTCCCCCCATGTAAGTCTATGTAAAACTGTGACCCCCAGGGCAAGGTCATTTTTTTACCCCAGGGGACTTCATTTGAACAAACTTGATAGTCTAGACATTGGCGATCATTTTTTAAAAGAAATACTGTCGAAATCTGTCCAGCAGTTCTTGAGAAGATTTTTTAAGGTTTTGATAATATATTTATGGTAATGGTGGCCATATTGAATGTTGTATTGACCTAATTTGTAAAATTTGGAAGGGCATTGACCTCAGTATCATCCATGTGAAATTTGGTCAAAATTGGCCAGGCAGTTTCTGAAAAAAGTAGTTTTGGTAAACTATATTCTTCCCTCTTACTTTCTTAATATTGTTATGTTTTGGATACATTAAATTTTGTAGAAAAATTATCTAAAATGTACCTTTATGGCATAGTTTCACATCCAAATCTATGATTTCTGCCTAAATACACTGTTCCCACTATATCTAGAAATCACACTATTTATCCCCCTTTACCTAAAAAAGCACGCTATTTTCATCTGATACTGTATGTTGTATACACTTTAGTGTCATGTCTTGAAGAAATCGAATCCAGAAGAGTTTATGCATGTGTAACCTATTGCTAGAAGATGTTTGTGTTACCATCCAATGCTGGTTGTCAATGCCTGACAGAATAATATACTATCAGTCATAGACAACCACTTAAAACACGTTTCTAGATGAGACCACTGCTATACGTCTCGTCATTTGTGGACACCATCCTCTTTGCTCGTCATGGAAATCCCATTGCACAACAGTACATAATTATATGGAAAAGTTGTTTCGAAAAGATGTTTCTGTGTTTATCAAATGCTGGTTGTAAATGTCCGACAAAAAATACACATATATCTGTCGCAGACAACCATTTAGGATAGAAGACACTTTCTTTTCCTAGGGAGACTGTTTTCCTGTAGTTTTCAGACACAGGATCCTTCAATAATTTTATTGAAGGATCCTGGCTCAGGTGATCTAAACATCTTGCTTTTTACAGAAAACAACATGATAGCTCCAAATATGGTACAAGGGACGCTACTGCTCATATACAAATCCATACAAATTGCAGTTACAGATAACAAATGAGCTGGGTTCAACTCGTATCTGTTGTTAATGCACTTCCTGTTGAAATCATCCCGAAGACTGTTAATGTTGATACCGTCCCTGATATATATTCTTATTATCTATTGCAATGTAACTACCCCTATTTTAAATCGCAATTAATGATAATTGTTAAACAGCACACTTCCGTTCAGACACTGTGAACAGTGTCAGTATTCAATTTGTAAATCTTAAGTGGATATGATGATTTCGTGTTGTCGGCTTACCGACATCTTTTACATATAGCGATGCTGTCCAACAGCAATTAATAAAAAAAAAATATATCTTTATCACACAACTTTCTGTGTGGGAGTGAAGAAGTCCATGACATACACTAGTGCAAAAAATAGGCAAATGAAGGCCGAATCATCATTCAGTCTTTTCCCATCAGCTTGATGCACTTGGTATTGCCTCGTGGATATCTTAACTATATAAAAAATACCAGACAATGGAAGTTTCTGAAACAGTACCGTTGGCCGGTGTCATACAGAGAAGATAGAAGCAAACATACAATGTCATCATATGACAGCGATATAAATATAAATAGGCAGCTACATTAATAAATGTACGTAACGCCAGATTTTGTTTTCAGTTTTCAGTCCCTCTGACCCTATGGTCCCTCTGACCCTATGTTTCGTTTTTAAAACACAAACAAATCTATACAAGAAAAGTAACTGGTATCCGTATTTATTTTATGATAACCAATGAAATACTAGTGCTGTATTTTATCAGTGAAATAAAAGTGTTATTTCACATTGTGAATATATATAGTTTTATTTTTACGGTAATTGCCAGGACTCTATGAGACACGGATGCCCCAACTGTCTGTCTGTGTGTCTGTCTGTCTGTGTGTCTGTGTGTCTGTCTGTCTGTGTGTCTGTCTGTCTGTCTGTCTGTATGTATGTTTGTTAACTTGATATATGTCTGGCTCTCTTCCTGGTCTGTATGTGTCTATGACTGGCTTGTCTGGTATAAGTCTGGGCCTTTGACTCTCTATGTGTATGTCTGTCTTTGTCTGCGTCTCTGTCTGTCTATCTCTCTGTCTGTCTGTCAGTCTGTCTGTCTGTCTGTCTGTCTGTCTGTCTGTCTGTCTGTCTGGCACTATGTCTGGTTCTCTATCTGGCCTGTCTGTATGGGTCTCTGTCTGGCTCGGTGTCTGGTAGAGAACCAGACACCGAACCAGTCCGGACCTCTGTCTGGCTTTCTGTCGATCCTGTCTGGCTCTCTGTCGATCCTCTATCTGGCTACCAGTCTGGTTCTTTGCCTGGTTTTCTGGCGTGACTGTCTGGCTTTCTACCTGACTCTCTGTCTGACCATCTGTCTTGGTATCTGTCTTGTCTGTCTGGGTCTCTTTCTGGCCTGTCTGGATCTCTGTCTGATTATCTGCCCGGCTGTCTTGATATCTCTCTGCCTGGCTCTCTGCCTGGCCCGTCTGGACCTCTGTCTACCTCTCTGTCTAGCCTGTCTGACCGGTCTGAGTCTCTGTCTAGCCTGTCTATGTCTATGTCTGTCTATCTGTCTAGCCTGTCTGGCTCTCTGTCTGGCCCTCTCTGGCTGTCAGGTCTCTGTCTGTCTGTCTGTCTGTCTGTCTGTCTGTGTCTATGTCTGTATATCTGTCTAGCTTGCCTGGCTCTCTGTCTGGCCCTCTCTGGACTGTCTGGGTCTCTGTCTGCCTCTCTGGCTACCCTGTCTGACCGGTCTGAGTTTCTGTCTAACATGTCTGTGTCTATCTCTGTCTATCAGTCTAGACTGTCTGGCTATCTGTCTGGCCCTCTCTGGCCTGTCTAGGTCTCTGTCTGCCTATCTGGCTAGCCTGTCTGACCGGTCTGAGTCTCTGTCTAGCCTGTATGTGTCTATGTCTGTCTATCTGTCTAGCCTGTCTGGCTCTCTGTCTGACCCTCTCTGGCCTGTCTGGGTCTCTGTCTGCCTCTCTGTCTAGCCTGTCTGGGTCTCTGTCTGCCTCTCTGTCTAGCCTGTCTGTGTCTATATCTGTCTATCTGTCTAGACTGTCTTGCTCTCTGTCTGGCCCTCTCTGGCCTGTCTAGGTCTCTGACTGCCTCTCTGTCTAGCCTGTCTGATCGGTCTGAGTCTCTGTCTAGCCTGTCTGGGTCTATGTCTGTCTATCTGTCTAGCCTGTCTGTCTGTCTGTCTGTCTGTCTGTCTGTCTGTCTGTCTGTCTGTCTGTCTGTCTATGTCTATGTCTGCCTTGTATGGTATATGTCAGGGCCTCTGACTCTCTATGTGTATGTCTGTCTTTGTCTGCGTCTCTGTCTGTCTGTCTGTCTGTCTGTCTGTCTGTCTGTCTGTCTGTCTGTCTGTCTGTCTGTCTGCCTGCCTGTCTGTCTGTCTGGCACTATGTCTGGTTCTCTATCTGGCCTGTCCGTATGGATCTCTGTCTGGCTCGGTGTCTGGTAGAGAACCAGACAACGAACCAGTCCGGACCTCTGTCTGGCTCTCTGTCGATCCTGTCTGGCTCTCTTCCGACACTCTGTCTGGCTACCAGTCTGGTTCTCCGCCTGGCTTTCTGGCGTGTCTGTCTGGCTTTCTACCTTACTCTCTGTCTGACCTTCTGTAATGGTATCTGTCTTGTCTGTCTGGGTCTCTGTCTGGCCAGTCTGGATCTCTGTCTGATTATCTGTCTGGCTGTCTTGATATCTCTCTGGCCTGGCTCTCTGCCTGGCCTGTCTGGGTCTCTGTCTACCTCTCTGTCTAGCCTGTCGGACCGGTCTGAGTCTCTGTCTAGCCTGTCTGTCTATGTCTGTCTATCTGTCTAGCCTGTCTGGCTCTCTGTCTGGCCTTCTCCTGCCTGTCAGGTCTCTGTCTGTCTGTCTGTCTGTCTGTCTGTCTGTCTGTCTGTCTGTCTGTGTCTATGTCTGTCTATCAGTCTAGCCTGTCTGGGTCTCTGTCTGGTCCTCTCTGGCCTGTCTGCCTCTCTGTCTAGCCTGTCTGACCGGTCCGAGTCTCTGTCTAGCCTGTCTGTGTCTATGTCTGTCTATCTGTCTAGCCTGTCTGGCTCTCTGTCTGGCCCTCTCGGGCCTGTCTGGGACTCTGTCTGCTTCTCTCTGTCTAGCCTGTCTGACCGGTCTGAGTCTCTGTCTAGCCTGTCTGTGTCAATGTCTGTCTATCTGTCTAGACTGTCTGGCTCTCTGTCTGGCCCTCTCTGGCCTGTCTAGGTCTCTGTCTGCCTCTCTGTCTAGCCTATCCGACCGGTCTGAGGCTCTGTCTAGCCTGTCTGTGTCTATGTCTGTCTATCTGTCTAGCCTGCCTGGCTTTCTGTCTGGCCCTCTCTGGTCTGTCTAGGTCTCTGACTGTCTCTCTGTCTAGCCTGTCTGACCGTTCTGAGACTCTGTCTAGCCTGTCTGTGTCTATGTCTGTCTATCTGTCTAGCCTGTCTGTCTGTCTGTCTGTCTGTCTGTCTGTCTGTCTGTCTGTCTGTCTGTCTGTCTGTCTGTCTGTCTGTCTGTCTGTCTGTCTGTCTGTCTGTCTGTGTCTATGTGTCTATGTCTGCCTTGTATGGTATATGTCAGGGCCTCTGACTCTCTATGTGTATGTCTGTCTTTGTCTGCGTCTCTGTCTGTCTATCTGTCTGTCTATCTGTATGTCTGTCTGTCTGGCACTATGTCTGGCACTATGTCTGGTTCTCTATCTGGCCTGTCCGTATGGATCTCTGTCTGGCTCGGTGTCTGGTAGAGAACCAGACAACGATTCAGTCCGGACCTCTGTCTGGCTCTCTGTCGATCCTGTCTGGCTCTCTTCCGACACTCTGTCTGGCTACCAGTCTGGTTCTCCGCCTGGCTTTCTGGCGTGTCTGTCTGGCTTTCTACCTGACTCTCTGTCTGACCTCCTGTCTTGGTATCTGTCTTGTCTGTCTGGGTCTCTGTCTGGCCTGTCTGGATCTCTGTCTGATTATCTGTCTGGCTGTCTTGATATCTCTCTGGCCTGACTCTCTGCCTGGCCTGTCTGGGTCTCTGTCTACCTCTCTGTCTAGCCTGTCTGACCGGTCTGAGTCTCTGTCTAGCCTGTCTGTGTCTATGTCTGTCTATCTGTCTAGCCTGTCTGGCTCTCTGTCTGGCCTTCTCTGTCCTGTCAGGTCTCTGTCTGTCTGTCTGTCTGTCTGTCTGTCTGTCTGTCTGTCTGTTATTGTCTATGTCTGTCTATAAGTCTAGCCTGTCTGAGTCTCTGTCTGGCCCTCTCTGGCCTGTCTGCCTCTCTGTCTAGCCTGTCTGACCGGTCTGAGTCTCTGTCTAGCCTGTCTGTGTCTATGTCTGTATATCTGTCTAGCCTGTCCGACTCTCTGTTTGGCCCTCTCGGGCCTGTCTGGGTCTCTGTCTGCCTCTCTCTGTCTAGCCTGTCTGACCGGTCTGAGTCTCTGTCTAGCCTGTCTGTGTCTATGTCTGTCTATCTGTCTAGACTGTCTGGCTCTCTGTCTGGCCCTCTCTGGCCTGTCTGTCTGTCTCTGTCTGCCTCTATGTCTAGCCTTTCTGACCGGTCTGAGGCTCTGTCTAGCCTGTCTGTGTCTATGTCTGTCTATCTGTCTAGCCTGTCTGGCTCTCTGTCTGGCCCTCTCTGGCCTGTCAGGTCTCTGTCTGTCTGTCTGTCTGTCTGTCTGTCTGTCTGTCTGTCTGTCTGACTGTCTGTCTGTCTGTCTGTCTGTCTGTCTGTCTGTCTGTCTGTCTGTCTGTCTGTCTGTCTGTCTGTCTGTCTGTCTGTCTGACACTATGTCTGGTTCTCTATCTGGCCTGTCTGTATGGGTCTCTTTCTGGCTCAGTGTCTGGTAGACAAACAGACACCGAACCAATGCGGACATCTGTCTGGCTCTCTGTCGATCCTGTCTATCTCTCTTCCGACACTCTGTCTGGCTACAATGCTCACATGGGCAGAATATGGTTTTTATTTTTCAGCTAAACAAGGACCGTAACTCTGGCGTTACTGGTTCGATCCGGCTGGTTTTCAAACTCGTCCGAGCTGTCATTGATACTAATAATCTGTGCCAGTTTGGAAAAACACGAATAATAAATGAAGGTGCTACAGTGCTCACATGGGCAGAATCTGGCTTTTCTATTTCAGCTAAACAAGGACCGTGACTCTGGCGTTACAGGTTCGATCTGGCTGGTTTTCGAACTCGTCCGAGCTGTTATTGATACTAATAATCTGTGAAAGTTTGACAAAAATCGAATAATAAATGAAGATGCTACAGTGCTCAAATAGGCAGAATCTGTCTCTTTTTTTTCCAGCTCGACAAGAACCGTAACTCTGGCGTTAACGGTTCGATCCGGCTGGTTTTCGAACTCGTCCGAGCTGTCATTGATACTAATAATCTGTGCCAGTTTGGAAACTCGAATAATAAATGAAGGTGCTACAGTGCTCACATGGGCAGAATCTTGCTTTTTTTTTTAGCTAAACAAGGACCGTATCTCTGGCGTTACTGTTTCGATCCGGCTGGCTTTCGAACTCGTCCGAGTTGTTATTGATACTAAAAATCTGTGCCAGTTTGGAAAAACTGGAATAATAAATGAAGGTGCTACAGTGCTCACATTTTCAGAATCTGGATTTTCTTTTTTCAGCTTAACAAGGACCGTAACTCTGGCGTTACTGGTTCGATCCGGCTGGTTTTCGAACTCGTCCGAGCTGTTATTGGTACTAATAATCTGTGTCAGTTTGGAAAAACTCGAATTATAAATGAAGGTGCTACAGTGCTCAAATTGGCAAAATCTGGCTTTTCTTTTTCAGCTATACAAGGACCGTAACTCTGGCGTTACTGGTTCGACCCGGCAGGTTTTCGAACTCGTCCGAGCTGTTATTGATACTAATAATCTGTGAGAGCTTGGAAAAACTCGAATAATAAATGAAGGTGCTACAGTGCTCACATGGGCAGAATCTGGCTTTTCTTTTTTCAGCTAAACAAGGATCGTAACTTTGGAGTTACTGGTTCGATCCGGCTGGTTTTCGAATTTGTCCGAGCTGTTATTGATACTAATAATCTGTGCCAGTGTGGAAAAACTCGAATAATAAATGAAGGTGCTACAGTGCTCACATGGGCTGAATCTGACTTTTCTTTTTCAGCTAAACAAGGATGGTAACTCTGGCGTTACTGGTTCGATAGGGCTGGTTTTCTAACTCGTCAGAGCTGTCATTGATACTAATAATCTGTGGCAATTTGGAAAAACTCGAATAAGAAATGAAGATGCTATAGAGCTCACATGGGCATAATCTGTTTTTTCTTTCTTCAACTAAACACGGACCGTAACTCTGGCTTTACTGGTTCGATCCGGCTTGTTTTTGAACTCGTCCGAGCTGTTATTAATACTAATAATATGTGCCAGTTTGGAAAATCTCGAAAAATAAATGAATGTGTTACAGTGCTCACATGGGCAGAATCTGGCTTTTCTTTTTCAGCTAAACAAGGGACGTAACTCTGGCCTTACTGGTCGATCCGGCTGGTTTTTAAACTCGTTCGAGCTGTCATTGATACTAATAATCTGTGCCAGTTTGGAAAAACTGAAACAATGAATGAAGGTCCTACAATGCTCATATGGGCAGAATCTGGCTTTTCTTTTTTCAGCTAAACAAGGACCGTAACTCTGGCGTTACTGGTTCGATCCGGCTGGGATTCGAACTCGTCCGAGCTGTCATTGATACTAATAATCTGTACCAGTTTGCAAAAATTCGAAAAATAAATGAAGGTGCTACAGTGCTCATATGGGCAGAATCTGGCTTTTATTATTTCAGCTAAACAAGGACCGTAACTCTGGCGTTACTGGTTCGATCCGGCTGGTTTTCGAACTCGTCCGAGCTGTTATTGATACTAATAATCTGTGTTAGTTTGGAAAAACTCGAATTATAAATGTAGGTGCTACAGTGCTCAAATTGGCAAAAATCTGGCTTTTCATTTTCAGCTATACAAGGACCGTAACTCTAGCGTTACTGGTTCGATCCGGCTGGTTTTCGAACTCGTAAGAGCTGTTATTGATACTAATAATGTGTGCGAGCTGAGAAAAACTCGAACAATAAATGAAGGTGCTCCAGTGCTCACATGGGAAGAATCTGGCTTTTCATTTAACGATAAACAAGGACCGTAACTCTGGCGTTGCTGATTCGATCCGGCTGGTTTTTAAACTCGTACGAGCTGTCATTGATACTAATAATCTGTGCCAGTTTGGAAAAATTCGAATTATAAATGAAGGTGCTACAGTGCTCACATGGGCAGAATCTGTCTTTTCTTTTTTCAGCTAAACAAGGACCGTAACTCTGGCGTCAACGGTTCCATCCGGCTGGTTTTCGATTTTGTCCGAGCTGTTATTGATACTTATAATATGTGCCAGTTTGGAAAAACTCGAATAATAAATGAAGGTGCTACAGTGCTCACATGGGCAGAATATAGCTTTTCTTTTTCAGGTAAACAAGGACCGTAACTATGGCGTTACTGGGTCGATCCGGCTGGTTTTCGAACTCGTCCTAGCTGTTATTGATACTATTAATCTGTGCCAGTTTGGAAAAA
This sequence comes from Cyrtodaria siliqua, assembly GCA_037043455.1. Classification (NCBI taxonomy): domain Eukaryota; kingdom Metazoa; phylum Mollusca; class Bivalvia; order Adapedonta; family Hiatellidae; genus Cyrtodaria; species Cyrtodaria siliqua. Next base: position 150,035 of record JAWPHD010005004.1, read on the forward strand.
ACTCGAATAATAAATGAAGGTGCTACAGTGCTCACATGGGCAGAATCTGGTTTTTCGTTTTTCAGCTAAACAAGGACCGTAACTCTGGCGTTACTGGTTCGATCCGGCTGGTTTTCGAACTTGTCCTAGCTGTTATTGATACTTAGTCTAATTATCTATGACAGTTTGGAAAAACTCGAATAATAAATGAAGGTGCTACAGCGCTCACATGGGCAGAATCTGGCTTTTCTTTTTTCAGCTAAACAAGGACCGTAACTCTGGCGTTAACGGTTCGATCCGGCTGGTTTTCGAATTTGTCCGAGCTGTTATTGATACTTATAATCTGTGCCAGTTTGGAAAAACTCGAATAATAAATGAAGGTGGTACAGTGCTCACATGGGTAGAATCTGGCTTTTCTTTTTCAGCTCAAAAAGGATGGAAACTCTACCGTTACTGGTTCGATACGGCTGGTTTTCGAACTCGTCAGAGCTGTCATTGATACTAATAATTTGTGGCAGTTTGGAAAAACTCGAATAATAAATGAAGATGATACAGAGCTCACATGGGCAGAATCTGGTTTTTCTTTTTTCAACTAAACACGGACCGTAACTCTGGCTTTACTGGTTCGATCCGGCTTGTTTTCGAACTCGTCCGAGCTGTTCTACTAATAATATGTGCCAGTTTGGAAAAACTCGAAAAATAAATGAATGTGTTACAGTGCTCACATGGGCAGAATCTGGCTTTTCTTTTTCAGCTAAACAAGCGACGTAACTCTGGCGTTACTGGGTCGATCCGGCTGGTTTTCGAACTCGTTCGAGCTGTCATTGGTACTAATAATCTTTGCCAGTTTGGAAAAACTCAAACGATAAATGAAGGTGCTACAATGCTCATATGGGCAGAATCTTGCTTTTCTTTTTTCAGCTAAACAAGGACCGTAACTCTGGTGTTACTGGTTCGATCCGGCTGGTTTTCGAACTCGTCCGAGCTGTCATTGATACTAATAATCTTTACCAATTTGGAAAAATTCGAAAAATAAATGAAGGTGGTACAGTGCTCACATGGGCAGAATCTGGCTTTTATTATTTCAGCTAAACAAGGACAGTAACTCTGGCGTAACTGGTTCGATGCGGCTGGTTTTCGAACTCGTACGAGTTGTTATTGCTATTAATAATCTGTGTCAGTTTGAATAAACTCGAATTATAAATGAAGGTGCTACAGTGCTCAAATTGGCAAAATCTGGCTTTTCATTTTCAGCTATACAAGGACCGTAACTCTGGCGTTACTGGTTCGATCCGGCTGGTTTTCGAACCCGCCCGAGATGTTATTGATACAAATAATGTGTGCGAGCTGGGAAAAACTCGAATAATAAATGAAGGTGCTACAGTGCTCACATGGGAAGAATCTGGCTTTTCTTTTTTCAGCTAAACAAGGACCGTAACTCTGGCGTTACTTGTTCGATCCGGCTGGGATTCGAACTCGTTCGAGCTGTCATTGATACTAATAATCTGTACCAATTTGGAAATATTCGGAAAATAAATGATGGTGCTACAGTGCTCACATGGGCAGAATCTGGCTTTTATTATTTCAGCTAAACAAGGACAGTTACTCTGGCGTTATTGGTTCGATCCGGCCGGTTTTCGAACTCGTCTGAGATGTTATTGATACTAATAATCAGTGTCAGTTTGGAAAAACTCGAATTATAAATGAAGGTGCTACAGTGCTCAAATTGGCAAAATCTGGATTTTCTTTTTCAGCTAAACAAGGACCGTAACTCTGGCGTTGCCTGTTCGATCCGGCTGGTTTTTAAACTCGTCCGAGCTGTCATTGATACTAATAATCTGTGCCAGTTTGGAAAAACTCGAATAATAAATGAAGGTGCTACAGTGCTCACATGGGCAGAATCTGGCTTTTCTTTATTCAGCTAAACAAGGACCGTAACTATGGCGTTAATGGTTCGATCCGGCTGGTTTTCGAACTCGTCCGGGCTGTTATTGATATTAATAATCTGTGCCAGTTTGGAAAAACTCGAATAATAAATGAAGGTGCTACAGTGCTCATATGGGCAGAATCTGGCTTTTCTTTTTCAGCTAAACAAGTACCGTAACTCTGACGTTACTTGTCCGATCTGACTGGTTTTCGAACTCGGCCGAGCTGGCATTGATACTAATAATATGTGCCAGTTTGGACAAACTCTAATAATAATTGAAGGTGCTACAGTTCTCACATGGGCAGAATCCGGCTTTTTTTTCAGATAAAAAAGGACCGTAATTCTGGCGTTACTGGTTCGATGCGGCTGGTTTTCGAACACCTTCGAGTTGTCATTGATACTAATAATCTCTGTCAGTTTGGAAAAACTCGAATAATAAATGAAAATGCTACAGTGCTCAAATGGGCAGAATCTGGCTTTTCATTTTCAGCTAAACAAGGACCGTAACTCTGGCGTTACTGGGTTGATCCGGCTGGTTTTCGAACTCGTTCTAGCTGTCATTTATACTAATAATCTGTGCCAGTTTGGAAAAACTCAAACAGTAAATGAAGGTGCTACAATGCTCACATGGGCAGAATCTGGCTTTTATTATTTCAGCTAAACAAGGACAGTAACTCTAGCGTTACTGGTTCGATCCGGCTGGTTTTCGAACTCCTCCGAGCTGTTATTGATACTAATAATCTATGCCAGTTTGGAACAACTCGAATAATAAATGAAGGTGCTACAGAGCTTACATTAGAAGAATCTGGCTTTTCATTTTCAGCTTAACAAGGAACGTAACTCTGGCGTTGTAGGTTCGATCCGGCTGGTTTTTGAACTCGTCCGAGCTGTTATTGATACTAATAATCTGTGCGAGCTGGGAAAAACTCGAATAATAAATGAAGGTGCTACAGTGCTCACATGGGAAGAAGCCGACTTTTATTTATCATCTAAACAAAGACCGTAACTCTGGCGTTGCTGGTTCGATCCGGCTGGTTTTCAAACTCGTCCGAGCTGTCATTGATACTAATAATCTGTGCCAGTTTGGAAAAACTCGAATAATAAATGAAGGTGCTACAGTGCTCACATGGGCAGAATCTGGCTTTTCTTTTTCAGCTAAACAAGGACCGTAACTCTGACGTTATTTGTCCGATCTGACTGGTGTTCGAATTCGGCCGAGCTGTCATTGATACTAATAATATGTGCCAGTTTGGAAAAAATCGAATAATAAATATAGGTGCTACAGTGCTCACATGGGCAGAATCTGGCTTTACTTTTTTCAGTTAAACAATTACCATAACTCTGGCGTTACTGGTTTGATCCGGCTGGTTTTCGAACTCGTCCTAGCTGTTATTGATACTAATAATCTGTGCCAGTTTAAAAAAACTCGAATAATAAATGAAGGTGCTAAAGTGCTCAAATGGGCAAAATATGTCTTTTCTTTTTTCAGCTAAACAAGGACCGTAACTCTGGCGTTACTGGTTCGATCCGGCTGGCTTTCGAACACGTCAGAGCTGTCATTGATACTAATAATCTATGCCGGTTTGGAAAAACTCGAATAATAAATGAAGGTGCTCCAGTGCTCACGTTGACAGAATCTTGCTTTTCTTTTTTCAGCTAAACAAGGACCGTAACTCTGGCGTTACTGGTTCGATCCGGCTGGTTTTCGAACTCGTCCGAGTTGTTATTGATACTAATAATCTGAGCCAGTTTGGAAAATGCGAATAATAAATGAAGGTGCTACAATGCTCACATGGGCAGAATATGGCTTTTCCTTATCAGCTAAACAAGGCCCGTAACTCTGGCGTTACTAGTTCGATCCGGCTTTATTTCGAACACGTCCGAGCTGTCATTGATACTAATAATCTATGCCTGTTTGGAAAAACTCGAATTATAAATGAAGGTGCTACAGTGCTCACATTTTCAGAATCTGGCTTTTATTATTTCAGCTAAACAAGGACAGTAACTCTGGCGTTACTAGTTCGATCCGGCTGGTTTTCGAACTCGTCCGAGCTGTAATTGATACTAATAATCTGTGTCAGTTTGGAAAAACTCTAATTATAAATGAAGTTGCTACAGTGCTCAAATTGGCAAAATCTGTCTTTTCTTTTTCAGCTATACAAGGACCGTCAATCTGGCGTTACTGGTTCGATCCGGCTGGTTTTCGAACTCGTCCAAGCTGTTATTGATACTAATAATCTGTGCGAGCTTGGAAAAACTCGAATAATAAATGAAGGTGCTACAGTGCTCACATGGGCGGAATCTGGCTTTTCTTTTTCAGCTAAACAAGGAGCGTAACTCTGACGTTACTTGTCCGATCTGACTGGTTTTCGAACTCGGCCGAGCTGTCATTGATACTAATAATATGTGCCAGTTTGGAAAACTCGAATAATAATTGAAGGTGCTACTGTGCTCACATGGGCAGAATCTGGTTTTTTGTTTTTCAGCTAAAAAAGGACCGTAACTCTGGCGTTACTGGTTCGATCCGGTTGGTTTTCGACCTCGTGAGAGATGATATTGATACTAATAATCTGTGCCAGTTTGGAAAAACTCAAATAATAAATAAAGGTGCTACAGTGCTCTCATGGGCAGAATCTAGCTTTTCTTTTTCAGCTAAACAAGGACCGTAACTCTGGCGTTACTGGGTAAATCCGGCTGGTTTTCGAACTCGTTCGAGCTGTCATTGATACTAATAATCTGTGCCAGTTTCGAAAAAATTAAACAATAAATGAAGGTGCTACAATGCTCACATGGGCAGAATCTAGCTTTTCTTTTTCAGCTAAACAAGGACCGTAACTCTGGCGTTGCTGGTTCGATCCGGCTGGTTTTCAAACTCGTCCGAGCTGTCATTGATACTAATAATCTGTGCCAGTTTGGAAAAACTCGAATAATAAATGAAGGTGCTACAGTGCTCACATGGGCAGAATCTGGCTTTTCTTTTTCAGCTAAACAAGGACCGTAACTCTGACGTTATTTGTCCGATCTGACTGGTGTTCGAATTCGGCCGAGCTGGCATTGATACTAATAATATGTGCCAGTTTGGAAAAAATCGAATAATAAATATAGGTGCTACAGTGCTCACATGGGCAGAATCTGGCTTTACTTTTTTCAGTTAAACAATTACCATAACTCTGGCGTTACTGGTTTGATCCGGCTGGTTTTCGAACTCGTCCTAGCTGTTATTGATACTTAGTCTAATAATCTATGACAGTTTGGAAAAACTCGAATAATAAATGAAGGTGCTACAGTGCTCACATGGGCAGAATCTGGCTTTTCTTTTTTCAGCTCAAAAAGGACCGTAACTATGGCGTTAACGGTTCCATCCGGCTTGTTTTCGAATTCGTCCGAGCTGTTATTGACACGAATAATCTGTGACAGTTTGGAAAAACTCGAATAATAAATGAAGGTGATATAGTGCTCACATGGGCTGAATCTGGCTTTTCTTTTTCAGCTAAACAAGGATGGTAACTCTGGCGTTACTGGTTCGATACGGCTGGTTTTCGAACTCGTCAGAGCTGTCATTGATACTAATAATCTGTGCCTGTTTGGAAAAACTCGAAAAATAAATGAATGTGTTACAGTGCTCACATGGGCAGAATCTGGCTTTTCTTTTTCAGCTAAACAAGGGACGTAACTCTGGCATTACTGGTACGATCCGGCTGGTTTACGAACTCGTCCGAGCTGTCATTGATACTAATAATCTGTGACAGTATGGAAAAACTCGAATAATGAATGAAGGTGCTACAGTGCTCACATGGGCAGAATCTGTCATTTCTTTTCTCAGCTAAACAAGGACCGTAACTCTGTCGTTACTGGTTCGATCCGGCTGGTTTTCGAACTCGTTCGAGTTGGCATTGATACTAATAATTTATGCCAGTTTGACAAAAATCGAATAATAAATGAAGGTGCTACAGTGCTCACATGGGCAGAATCTGGCTTTTCTTTTTTCAGCTCGACAAGGACCGTAGCTCTGGCGTTAACGGTTCGACCTGGCTGGCTTTCGAACACGTCCGAGCTGTCATTGATACTAATAATCTATGCCGGTTTGGAAAAACTCGAATAATAAATGAAGGTGCTCCAGTGCTCACATTGACAGAATCTTGCTTTTCTTTTTTCAGCTAAACTAGGACCGTAACTCTGGCGTTACTGGTTCGATCCGGCTGGTTTTCGAACTCGTCCGAGTTGTTATTGATACTAATAATCTGAGCCAGTTTGGAAAATGCGAATAATAAATGAAGGTGCTACAATGCTCACATGGGCAGAATATGGCTTTTCTTTATCAGCTAAACAAGGCCCGTAACTCTGGCGTTACTAGTTCGATCCGGCTTTATTTCGAACACGTCCGAGCTGTCATTGATACTAATAATCTATGCCTGTTTGGAAAAACTCGAATTATAAATGAAGGTGCTACAGTGCTCACATTTTCAGAATCTGGCTTTTATTATTTCAGCTAAACAAGGACAGTAACTCTGGCGTTACTGGTTCGATCCGGCTGGTTTTCGAACTCGTCCGAGCTGTAATTGATACTAATAATCTGTGTCAGTTTGGAAAAACTCTAATTATAAATGAAGTTGCTACAGTGCTCAAATTGGCAAAATCTGGCTTTTCTTTTTCAGCTATACAAGGACCGTCACTCTGGCGTTACTGGTTCGATCCGGCTGGTTTTCGAACTCGTCCAAGCTGTTATTGATACTAATAATCTGTGCGAGCTTGGAAAAACTCGAATAATAAATGAAGGTGCTACAGTGCTCACATGGGCGGAATCTGGCTTTTCTTTTTCAGCTAAACAAGGAGCGTAACTCTGACGTTACTTGTCCGATCTGACTGGTTTTCGAACTCGGCCGAGCTTTCATTGATACTAATAATATGTGCCAGTTTGGAAAACTCGAATAATAATTGAAGGTGCTACAGTGCTCACATGGGCAGAATCTGGTTTTTTGTTTTTCAGCTAAAAAAGGACCGTAACTCTGGCGTTACTGGTTCGATCCGGTTGGTTTTCGACCTCGTGAGAGATGATATTGATACTAATAATCTGTGCCAGTTTGGAAAAACTCGAATAATAAATAAAGGTGCTACAGTGCTCTCATGGGCAGAATCTAGCTTTTCTTTTTCAGCTAAACAAGGACCGTAACTCTGGCGTTACTGGGTAAATCCGGCTGGTTTTCGAACTCGTTCGAGCTGTCATTGATACTAATAATCTGTGCCAGTTTGGAAAAACTTAAACAATAAATGAAGGTGCTACAATGCTCACATGGGCAACATCTGGATTTCTTTTTCAGCTAAACAAGGACCGTAACTCTCGCGTTACTGGTTCGATCCGGCTGCTTTTCGAACTCGTCCGAGCTGTCATTGATACCAATAATCTATACCAGTTTGGAAAAACTCGAAAAATAAATGAAGGTTCTACAGGGCTCACATGGGCAGAATCTGGCTTTTCTTTTTTCAGCTCAACAAGGGCCGTACTTCTGGCGTTAACGTTTCGATCCGGCTGGTTTTCGAACTCGTCCGAGCTGTCATTGAT
>JAWPHD010005005.1:0-27500 GCA_037043455.1 Cyrtodaria siliqua
GGTGGGGGTGAGTTGATGGTGTGTTGGGTTGTTGTAGAGGATGTGTGATATTATTAGTTTAGTGTGGTGGGTTTTGGGTGAGTGGGAGTGGGGGTGGAAGGTGGTTGGTTGTGGTGTTTTAGTGATGGGGGTTGGTTTGTGAGAAAGGTGTATTGTTGTGGGGGGGGGGAGAAGGTATTGTGGGGGATGGATTTAATATGGTGATTGGTGGGGGGGGATGGGTTGGGTTGGTGTGTGGGGTGGTTGGTGGGGGATGGAGGGAAGTTGGTGATGTATGGGATGGTTGGGGGGTGAGGTGGGGGGGGGGTTATTGGTGTTTGTTAGTGGGTGTTTAGAGGGGTTTGTTTTGGAGATTTATGGGGGGTGGGTTGGTGGGGTGGGTTGGGGGTTGAGGTATGGTGGGGTGGGTGGGGTTTGGTGTTTGTGGTGTTGGGGAGGGGGGGTTTTGTTGGTGGGGTTGTTTGGTTTGGGTGTGGGTTGGGTGGTTGTGGGGGGGATGGGATGTTGGGTTTGGGGGGTTGATAGGGTGGGGGGGTGGTAGGGTAAAGAGAAGGGGGAGAGGGGGGGTTTGAGGGGTTGTGGGAGGTTTGTTTGGATATTGTTGGTTTGGGTTGGGGTGGGGGGATAGGGTGTTGGAGGTATTGTGGGGGGAGGGGGAGGGTGGTGGGGTGGGGGATTAGTATAATGGGGGGGATAGGGTGGGGGAGGGGGTGGGGGGTTTTTATAGGGGTTGAGGGGTGGGGGAGTGTGTTTGTTGTATTTTGGTTTGGGTTGTTTGTTTGGAAGGTAGGGTTGGTTTAGGGTTGTTTAATGTGGGGGAGATGAGGGGGTGGGTGGGAGGAGGGTATTTTTAGTTTGTGGTATGGGGGTGGTGGTTTGTGTGTGGGTTATTGTTTTTGGTAAGGAGGAGGGTGGGTATTGGAGTTTTGAGGGGGTTTTGGAATTTTGTTAGAGGGTTGTTGGGGTTTAGGGGTGGGGGTGTTTGGGGGGGTGGGGAGATGGGAGGGTTGGAGATTGGGGGGTTAGGTTTATTGGATTATGTGGAGGTTTTGAGTTGGTGGATGGGGGGGGGTTGGGGTGTTTTTGGGGTAGTGTTTGTTTTATTAGAGGGGATATTGGGGTTGGGGAGGTGGGTGGGGGGGGGTGATGGGGTATAGTTGGTTGTGGATGGGGTTTTTTAAGTTGTTGGAGGGGGTTGTGATGGGGGTTGGAGGGTTATTGTATGGTATTGAGGAAGTTGGAAGAGGGTTTGGTATGGGGTTGGTTTGTTGATGGGTTTAATTGGTAGAGGGTTGGATTGGTGATGGGTGGGGTGTTGTTTGTGTTTTGTATAAGGGAGGGTGGAGATTTATTGTAAGAGGGGGGGGGATGGGGAGTAGGGGGGTTTGAGGGGGGTGTGGGAGGGGTGGTGGGGGAGTGGATGGAGTGAGGTTGGGAAAAAATTAGAAGTAGAGTGGGTGTAGGTTTTGGAGGATTGTGTTGGGGGAGATGGGGGGGGTGGTTAATAGGTTTTTATTTTATTGGGTTTGGGTGGGTGGGGGTTAGTATTGATTGTAGGGGGAGTGGGGTTGGGTATTATTTGTTGTGAGGGGGGGGGGATAGGATTGTTTTTAGGTGTGGTTTTTTGGGTTGTTGGGTGGGTTAGAGGATTGGTTGTGGGGAAAGTGGGGTGGGATAGATTATGTGTTTGTTGGTATGTTGATAAGGAGTGGGGGGTGGGGTTGTAGAGGTTAGAGGGGTTTAGGGGTGTTGTTGGTTGAGGTGTGTTATTGGATGTGATTTGGTGTGGTTTTGGTTTTGAGGTGTTTGGTTGTTTTTAGGATTGGTAGGGGGTGATGTGGGGAGGGGAGAATGATATGGGGTTTGTGTGTGGGGTGTTGGATTGTTGGGGGTGGAGTTATTTTGGTTTGATGTGTGGGAGGGGAGGTGGGGGGGGAGGAGGTTATTGTTTTGTGGATTGATGTTGGTGTAGTTAGAGGGGGAGGTGTTGTTAGGGTTTGTTTTTATTGATTATGTATTTGGTTGAATGGTGTTTGGGGTTTGGATGTGGTTTGTGGTTTGTTGGTTGGTACAATTGTGTGGGGAGGTGGGTTTATGTTGGTTTTTTTTTGTTTGGTTGTGGGTTGTGTTGGTGGTTATATTGGTGGTGAGGGGTTGGTTAGTTGGGTTGGTTTGGTATTTTAGTTTTCAGTTAAAGATGGTGGTTTTTTGGGGGGTTTTTGTTTATGTATGGGTGTTTTGTGGGTTATTTTTTAATTGTGGTGTATTCTTTAAGTAGTGTATTGATTAGATTGTGAGTTTGTTTTAGCTAGTGTATTAGCTACTTCTTGTTTGTATTGTTCACATCATGATGTGTGGTGGGGTGGGTATGGGTGGGTGATTAAACTATGTATGTTTTTTATGATTTTCATTTATTGTAGAGTCGGCTTTAAGTGGGTTGATGCAGATCTTAGGTTGGGTTTTTGTTTTGTTTTTTGTTTAGGTTAGGGTTTTGTTATTTATTGTTGAGATGGTATGCATTAGTTAAACATTTGGATTTAAAAATGTCTCCGTTGGTGTTTTGTGTTTTTTTTTTTTATTTATAACACATCTGGCAACAGTATGTTAGTAAGTATCGAAATGCTGGCTTCCATCAAGACTTCCGTGTCAATTAAATTGTTCGCCAGTATCAATCACAGGTTACAGAACAAGATCAGGTAATGGAGAGGACGTCAGACACCTGTTTGTTTATATAGATAGCTCCCGAAATAATTGAAACAATATGGAAATTCTTGAAACAATATGGAAATTCTTACCATTCTTTCAAACACACGCAACATTCAAGCATTTATTGATAATTTTAGCAAGTAACTTTATTTATTTATTAAATGTCATTTTAACTGAAATCTGCATGTAAACAGTTTAAAATGTTGGAACTGAACGACAAAGGTATGGAATTCTTAGCATTCTCTTGAAGGCGCGGTAATCTTCAAGCATGTATCGATAATTTAAGTGAGTAAGTTTATTTATTTATTAAACCCGCTACATATATATAATGGACTGTTCTTTCTTTGAATTAAGACCATTTTATTTATGTGACAAAGGGGTGTTTTTGGGGGAAATGATCAGCAGCCGGACATTGTAAACCCTGATCAGCCTGCGAGTTACTCTAAGACGTATATGGGTTTACAATGGATGCAAAGGCTATTATAGTCGTGCTTAGCGAGTTAAGGGTTAAACGTCATTTTAGCTGAATGTAAATTTTTAAATATCTAAAAATGAAAGCAAAAAGGAACTTGTTTATATCTAGAGTGTAGGTTCGATCCCTCAGGGGCCTAGGAATCTTTATGTGAGGAAGCTATCCAGCTGGCTGCGGAACGTTGGTGGTTCTACCCAGGTGCCCGCCCGTGCACGAAAATTGCCCGGAGGGGCACCTGGGGTCTTCCTCCACCAGTAGAAGCTGGAAAGTCGCCATATGACCTTAGCTGTTGGTGCGACTATAAAATCCAATTCAATTCAATTATATCTAGGCTACTTGTTTTAATTAAGTACATCTCCTTTTTGGTAATTTTCAATACAAAAGAGAAAATCGTACAAAAATGCATTAGATATTATTTTGACACCTTCTTGTTTCAGGTGATAATGATGAAATTAATCAATGACCCTATTTCTTTTTTTCTACAGGCTCTTTAGCTCAAGTGTTCCAGAATGTAGAACATCCATAAATTTAAGGAAATTCTCCATATCTGACTTCTGGCCAGGTGGCTATAAATTGTTTCCATATAACCGCTGTCAATTTTATGGTGCCATGATTGTTTTATATAGGGATAATTGTTTCCAGGAATTTCAGAGTGTTTATTACACAATGGTGAATAAGAGTGAGCATTATGGGAAATATCCGAGGGAGAATTATGGGAAATATCCGAAATATCAAAATTTATTGCCTAATAATTGGTCTTTGGCATGCTTTTCGATGTTTGAATTTTCTTTTTTCAAAAAAAAAACACGAGCAATTTATCATTATTACCTGTGATTTTGACATCTTCCTAATGTAAACGGATGTTCACGAGAAGAAATCTTAATTGCTTTGTTTGTTGTGAATTTTCGCGCGTTTTGTTCTATCACACGTGAGGGGTTGGGAAGCGTTTTCTATTTTTCTGAATGCCTCCCATTACATAAATGATAACATCCCGTCAGCGGGTTATTACATAATGCGAGGATGCTGATTCCACAGATGGTTGAAATTATGAAAATGTCAAAATTCATTAGTAACACGAAATGAACATTACCCTTTATCTCCGAACGCGGATCACTACACTATAAACATTGCCTTTTCTTCTGTCAGCTGTTTTTAAAAGATAAAAATCCGTTCCTTATCTTTCCTTCATAAAGGGTTAGAGAATAAAAAACATTAGGCGGCAGGCATTTATGATGACTATTAGCTTTATTTCATTTGTTTACGTAGATTTTTTTTGATATTCTGTCATGCGCGATAAAACTGAAATATCAAAGTTTTTGGGGTTGATGGGTTTGTTTGCCACAAATTAAGCATTACGTCGATGGAAAAGAAAGCAATTCCAACTAATTATTGAATTTACGTATGTCAAAATGGAGCCTTTGTTGTCATAAATTAAATTAAGGTAGCAGTCTATACTCCATATTTTGCAGACTGGTTAATGCTTATTAAGAATTGAATAGAATATTTTAAAAAAGTCAACCGCCGAACCTGGTGGATTTATAAAAAATATGTTTATATGATTATGTCATAATGGTATATACAGATGGGATGTATTTCTTATTCCTTGTGGCTTTTTCCCCCTGATTTTTTTCCCCAACAAACAAAATCGAGCCCTTTGTGCTTATGAGAGTCTAAGCTGAATAACAGGGCCCAGGGAATTAGTCAGGCAGTAGATGTTAGGAAGTTAACCAAGGTTGATTAACTATCCTTGCTCCCTTGATTAATTAATGAAGACAATTTAAGAATGTTTTTGTGTTTAACAGACAGGAAGTCTATCTGGCAGAATAATGCAAGCTTTTGAATGATTAAGATTTTTAGATTTTTATTCAGTTTTTAAATAAACCAGTCTTTGGAACTGTATTTAGATCCAGTCATATTTATCGTATAAACAATTTGTTAAATTAACTGATGTGAAAAATAATAGATTTGCTTTTGTCTTTTTGTTTTTGTAAAAGACACAACAATATAAAAATGTCCACTATCTTCAAAGTTAAAAACATTAAACGGTAAATCTTGAACGGGAAAAGCATCGCTGTCAATATTCAAGCTTTAAACCATTGCAAAACTAGACTTATCAATTGACCAAGTCAGGGAACCGATTATATCAAGACATGGAACTACACAATCATACCTATTAAAAACTATTACCGACATTACAATGGGAGGGACTATCAACCTTTATGTGCAACACACTTGCACGTGAAAAGAAGCATTTCTGAAAACAAAAGAATTCTTGATAGTACACAAAGGTATTCATATTTTTTTCAAACAGCAGGAAAAAATGAGATATTCCCTGATAGTGGCTTTGATTAATGTCCGTACGGAGTCGAGTTTTATCATTTCTTTCAGGAAAAAAACAGTTACACAATAGGAACCATGGTTTTGTTTTCTTCTCAAAGTAATGAAAGCAGATATGGCACAGTGGGGCACTGGGAGATTTAATACAGGCAACAGTTGTGTAAATACAATCTTGCAGAAATCGTGAAGATCAGCTAAAATTGAGCCAGTTTAGAGTTTTTATTCCTCCGATAAGGCATGTGTTGATTGTTTGATGTTCGGCTGTTAAACTGTGATTTAATATGTAAAAAGGTTCAGCAGAATTGTTTCTATTAGTAACATAGTAGTGGAAATTACGTAATATTTAATGTGATTTATATTTTTACAAAAATTGCAAACTTGCACAGATTATTGATGTTCTATGCCTTTGAAAGAAATGAACACTTTTGTTGGGTATTGATGTTTGAAAATGTGTGTCTCCGCATCATTTAGACTTTATAATACCAAAAATACCTTGTTACCATGTCTTCATATCTTTTGATTTGTTACTTTACAGGTAAGTATGCTCCTGTTTTAAATATGTATAATTTTAACTGCATTGCATCTCCAATATAAGACAGCCTTTTGAAAAATAACGACATAAAAGTCAAAGGTCGTCTTTCAATTTTATATTTTGTCTTTGTGTTAACAGGTTGACACCTCTTACATCAATCACAAAATGATAATATTAATGGCGATAGTTGTTGCGTTAAATAAATTCGGATGCAAAGATATGCGTATTTTATCGCAATTCGTTTAATTATGCTTTGGACAACGCATCAAGATATAATCCACATTGTGACGTGTAAGAAATAAAGAAAATGGGAGAAAATGGGAGAAAAAAGAAACTTAATTTGGATTTAACGTCAAGATGAGTTTTAAGATGTTTCAGACTGTCATTCCGGCTAATCAGACAAATGAATTGTAGAAGAATCATGACCCTATGGGAACACCCAGATCCATCATTTTGTTGTAAATGGCGTAAAAGCACTTCTTTTGTAATTTGCTCATTTTTTATCAAACAAGAACTTGATAAATGGAAGACTGCCTGCATAGATTAATTCGCGAAATTATTCAAGTTTATGAAATGATGGTGCTACTGTTTTGCAGCTATGCAGGTTTTAGGAAAGCTCGGTAACCCATGTCAATTTTAATATTAGCAATATTTTTTTTCTTTTCGAGTTTATACATAAATAATGCCTGTCCTGTATAACGATCTTCAAACAGCATGGTGCCACTGTTAAGTTATTTTTTTTACAATTTATTTAACACAACACGTTTGTTACTCTACCAGTCCACACCAATTTAACAAACTCCATTCCATTCTTTAAAAACCAAACAGTAAGAAAACATTAAAATTGTGTAAAAAATAATAAATAAATAGAGAATAACTGAATTTTGACTTAACTACTTCAACCATTTTAAACTTTCCCATTAAAAACACTTGTCGAGATTCGAGAACAATTAGCAACAGCATTTTTCAAAAAAAATGTGTAATTTGGCATGTAAAAAATCACGGTTTTCGCGAAAGGAATTCTAACTCATGGACCATAATGCTTTAAAACAGTAATTGAAATAATTGGTTTGTTATTCTTTAGCAATTGTATGGGTGCTAGAAACGTCTCATTATTTTTCCGAGATTTATTACTCGACGAGTTTGATATTTTCATGGTAAGCTGTACACATGTAAAGCATCCAGAGTTTCGCAGGATTTTGTTTAGATGAGTTTTTCTATCATGGAATCTTTCTTCTTCTGGCAGAATTAATTTATTGCGACATCTGTAACTATAAGTAAAATTAATGTTTTTTTAATAAAAAAATAAAAGATTTAGACTGCATAAATTGTGCCGTAAGTAAAAAAGTGACATCATGGCACAAATCATTGGAAAAAAGGAGCGAAATGTCTCATAAATGTCATTTATATGAAACAAAAGTACTACTTAAATAAAGTTTGTATACATGTTATACATGTAGTTATATATTATATACTTGTTTATCTTTAAATTTATCTAACATAAATATATTTTAAGTTGAAATAATATTTTTTTTCTTTTAATTTTCAGTTCCAGCTCACATGGCCATACAGTCCAGAATGTCACCACTGTCATCATCACCAGTTGCCATGGAAACAAAACAGCAGCATCACGCGTCGCCACCTTACATCAGCTCACCGTACCACCATCTCTCTCCTGGGGCACATTCCAATCCCTCGCCGTCCGATCATCACCACTCCAGCACACCCTCACCCCGTCACCACGACAATTCAGGAATCCACACACCCATGTGGCTCAGTACCCCGAGGGACAACAGAGAGATCAGAGAAGAGACTCCCGTCGACCAAGATGGCCCCTTAAACCTGTCCAAACCACGCTCAGAGGTCATAAAACGAGAGAAAGCAATGGAAGAGCCGCACCATTTCTATCACAGCAAACCCGAAAAGGTCAGCACGCCGCCTCCCGCTCACAGTAATCATCGCCGTAACAGTAACCTGCATTCTCCGTCACTGCCGACGACCCCGCCAAAAGTGTCGATACCTGAGAGTTCCATGTTCGCTGGTATACGACCCCCATTTCTACCACCGCAGTATGTGACGAGTCAGTTCATGGGCCTGGCCAATCATCTACCCATGTCTGTCCTTAGCAACCTGAACAACAACTTCAGTGCACACTCAGCTTTCATGATGAATGGCGGCAAGTTCATTGGCATGGATACCAACAAGGTATGTGGCTGAGGATTATTATGCCCCACTCTGACACTTAAAGTGGCATTGGCATTTAGTTTTACCTTGTTTGTCCGTCCATATGAAAAAGGTTTTTCATCAAGACCATTGTCATGTGACTGATAGCTCTAAAGCATGGCATCCGTGTCCCATGAACACATTTTCTAGTTCTTATTGAGCTCAAGGATGTATTCTTCAAGAGTGCTTTTTGTTTTGACCTTCAGATTTCTAAAAAAAATGCAAACTGCTTTATAGAGAATATACTGTTTTATATATTTTGAGAGTAAATAAAAAATATTATGCAACATTTTTTAGCTTCGTAGCTTTAAGTTTGAAATAGAAACTTTTATAATGTAAAATATCAGAACAAAATATCTACCTTTCCATGTAATGGACAAAAGTGCCAGATTTAAACTGCCTTTGATTATTGTTTGATGATTGTAATACTCAAAAAGTATCCTAATTGTTTATCAAAAGAAATACAGCAATAATAAAAAACAGATCTAAATTTGAGCAATAATTTGGAACCTAAAGCTATAGTTTTTAATGTTTAGGTGTGATAGATGTGTGATAGATGTGCATTGTATTTTACTCTTGAATAATACTTAATAATTCCAAATCTGAAATACTGAAGAAAATGATTGTCTATATGTAAAATTGAAAAAAAAAACACCATTGTTTGGAGGTATATATTATAACGTATTATGGAATGAAGAGGATGCTATTGATTAGGGCTATTCCATTAAAACATACCAGGGACCCCAGGGAGGCAATTTAATAAACATCTATGGGTGAACCCTATTTTCTGAAATTTGGTTCTTCAAAACCAATTTTGCATCTATGGGTGGGTATTCAATTTCAAAAGGGCCTTCCCTTGGTCTCTTGTATGTTTTAATGGAATAGCCCTTACTGGGTTTTATTTTATAAATTGTTTTATTTACAAGAACACCTTCAATCGATTTAATCTCCAATTCTGGAATTAACCAGAAAAGTTAAAAGTTGATAAATTAAAAGCATAGAAGCGATTTATAAGCTTATTTCAGTGTCAGTTGAAATGAAAGTAAACAATTTGTAATAGATTTAACGCCACTTTTCAGGAGTCCATGGTTCAGGAAGCCCTAGCACGCCAGATGGCTGCTGCTGCTCAACACTCGAATGGGCCGTCGATATTCCCGGGTTTCGGTATGCAAATGTATTCCAGCCCATCCCACCTCTCTCCACCCACCATGGTGAAGGACCGCAATGACCATCGCGCAGAATCAACTTCACCAAGCAGTAAGTTGGATATTAAATGTGACGGAATTTTTATTACGTGTTCTATGTTTGGTGTTTTAGTGTCATTTTTGAGAACATTTTTAGGCCATGTCTGACATTCAAATTTTTGTGGGGGAGGCACCATAATCCTGGGTAGAACCAATATTGTATACCTCCCGCCATCCGTAATAATCAACACTTTCAATAATAATTTATAATGATTCATTTTCTAAAATAATTGTTGTTTTGACTCCTGTAAGGTTTTAGACGAACCGAAAACAAAACTAATAAAGACTATTTTGGGTTTCACTCGAGAGATTTATGATGAGGAAAGCCATCAAAACGAATAATATAATAATATCCATCAGCCCTGAAACCAAAACCTAGCTATTTATTTTAAAAAGATCTGATATGTTTTCTTTTACGTACAATATTTTCCAATTTAGCACCAAATGAGGCTGTTCCTATTCAGTAATAAGAGAAACCCATATATAAACTTATTAAAACAAAAAAAAATGCAATTATTTACGTTCATCGGCATCACTTGAAAGGTTTAACAATCCTCAAAAAACATTTTGGGCTTTATTACGGGAATGGCAAATTACTGATACGTTTTTGTAAGTTTTCATTTTAAGGAAAATGAGCAATATGTTGCCATCTCTGATATAACTTGTTGCGGGTTTTAATGAGAAGGTATGCTTTTAAAAGATGTCAGTTTGCAACTTTGTGTTATATAGTCGGCTTAGATTATATGGTTGTACTGAAAAATAGAAAAGTAGTATTGCAGTAATAAGTAGACCTGATTCTTTTGATAGGTTTTTATATACAATTCCCCCTTTAAATAAATAAGAGAAATGAAACAAAGTTGTATGCACACCCACAAAAGGTCATATGTCACCAAGAGGAATGACCATCCCTTTTTTAATCTGAATCAAAAAATCTTCCCGCAGATTTTAATTGCTCTACACGTTCAACCTTGGCTATCATACTGTCCAAGCGACTGAGCTCTGCATGCTCCACAGTCCAAGGGGCTGAACTCTGCATGCTCCACAGTCCAAGGGGCTGAACTCTGCATGCTCCACAGTCCAAGGGGCTGAACACTGCATGCTCCACAGTCCTCTGCACGCTCGACCTTGGTTAACAAAAGTCCAAAGGGCTGAACACTGAGCTTCATGCAAATGACCTTTTTCACAATATGTTTCGAAGTTATAATTCGCGAAAAAATGGATCAGGTATAGGTTTAAAATAAACCTCTTTTAATCATTCACTGTGTAAAAGGAAACAAAAAGCCAGTTCTGCTCTTTTCATCTCATCTCATCATTATCTTGTCTGCTTTTGTCAGTTGCTCAAGTCTTTTACCGATCATGATTATGTCAGCTGGGCAAGCATTTTGGCGACTCAGATTGTTTAAAACAAGTGCGGCAACAACACTTTGTCAGCTGTTTGGAACCGCTAATGGAAAAAGATTAAAATGATGTTCTTTAATTACGAGTCAAGGACTTTATGGCCTCCGAAATAATTCTGTTTTACTTTTGATCAATTTTTAGATTCACAGATATCAGCTGATATGGGATATGCTTGTTCTGTTCTTCATATCATAAAGATATCCGTTCTTTTTGAAGGAAACATTAAGATTTGCCTACAAGTGAATTATAATTTCTAGACACTTGAATTTATTAGAGTTGAGGGTATTTAACAACAGGCGCTTATTATGATTCATGCGAAACACAAAATTGGAAGCAGTCATTCTCTTTGTGAGATTCGTTCATGAATGGGTGCAAAACATTGATAAAGCAGTGACTGTTATGTTGAAATTAACAAAGCTTTTAATGTGACCTGTTTGTTGTTGAACTGATTAAAATCATCTTGGTGTTGTTAGAATAAATTTAGGGTATTAGTTTGAAAACGATTTCTATGGCGTGGCGCGCCACTGGGTCCTTACCTCATCCATCAGATGGGGTTTTAAACTGGCGGTCCTGAGTTTTTTTAATCTACTATAGCAACTGTAGGAGTTTTTTTAATCTACTATAGCAACTGTAGGAGTTTTTTTAATCTACTATAGCAACTGTAGGAGTTTTTTTATTCTACTATAGCAACTGTAGGAGTTTTTTTTCAATAGTAGAGTAGGGCATGATTCTCAGTTTCCTATATAGCTTTCCCCTCGACACAAAATAAGCTATTGTGTGTTGAGTGGTTAAACAACAATTCAGCATTTTTAGAGAAGATTTATTTGGTGACTGCGTTCCCTTTCTTGTAAGGAATGCTATGTTTTATGCTCAAAGCCAATATCGTTTTAATATTTTTATCCTTTTTTCAGGTAAAATGTTCGGTGCCAAGATTATCCGTGCTCAGAAAGAGAAGCAGGAATCGAACAAGCCGCACGTGAAACGACCAATGAACGCATTCATGGTGTGGGCGAGGGAGGAGAGGAGGAAGATCCTGAAAGCATGCCCGGACATGCACAACTCCAACATCAGCAAAATTCTTGGTAAGTAGCTAATATATGTCAATATTAATATATGTCAATATTGATTTTTAATTGTGCACAAAAGGTGCGGAAAATCCAATTTCAAAATCAACAAGTTAAAAACTACAAAACTAATGAAAAAACAAATATCTAAAAAATAAATATCCAGTCATGTCAAAATCTGAACAAAAAGTATTGTTTGGAGCTGATATAAATTGAAGCAGAATTTTGAGATTTGAATTCCATTGATAATGAATTTTATATTCAAATGAAGGTGGGCGGGGATAAGGTCGGAAATAAAGATCAAACGATAATTATATCCTAATTCTTCTTGTTCGAAAGCTAAACTCTTTTAATACCATTTGTAATTATATCGTATTTGGATATTTTAGGGGCCAAATGGAAAGCCATGTCCAACACAGACAAGCAACCATTCTACGAGGAACAGTCCCGTCTCAGCAAGATCCATATGGAGAAACACCCCGACTACAGATACAGGTACAAATACTAGTTATTAAATGTCGTCGTACACTAGTGTAATATATATGCAAATAAAGTTCAAATCATTGCTCGGTCTGTTTCGTTCAGCTCTGTGTACAGTCGGAATTACCTCGTTGATTTCCGTACCATTTAAAATATTACAGAAATGTCATACGGAGAAGACTGAAGCAACATACATATAGATTAATTAACATTGTTGAAGTGATATGGGAAATAATTCCCGAGTGAGAAAGATTCTTGCGATATAGAAACGAGTGCGTTTTCGCACGAGTTTCTATATCGCAAGAATATTTCTCACGAGTGAATTATTTTCTGAATCACGACAAAAATGTTAATTAAACTATATAATATATATTCTGTGATGAATTTCTTTCCAATCGTCTTTTGACACAAGTATTCCTTCTTCTGTCACTCCTTTGGCAACAGTGTGGAGTAATATTCGTGACGTCTATCGTTTAGTTCATAACATTTGGCTACTGTGCTATCTTGCACACTAGGCGAGATAGCACAGTAGAGGAAGGGATATGTTATAGATTTTCTCAAACTGTAAAATTTCTATAATTCATCACAGAATATATAATATAATGTCATCATATGACAACGATATATATATACCAGCTACATTAATAAATGCACTTGGGGTAATGAAATGGATAGAGAATTTCAATGGATAAAATTAGTTTTTATTCAACTACTTATTAAACAAGCACCGTGTTACAAAATCTATTACATCACTAGACTTTCAATGCTTTGAGCAAAGGGAAATAACTCTCACTATATTTAATAGCGATGCATCTCAAGAGTTTAACATAAAAATGGTGGTAAATAAATAAATTTCAGAGAACTTGTAATAACTAACCGTTTTTATTCCCATTCAGACCACGCCCCAAGAGAACGTGCATCGTTGATGGCAAGAAACTGCGCATATCTGAATACAAAAACCTGATGAGGGCTCGACGACAGGACATCCGCAGGGTATGGTACGGAGATTCAGGGACCACGTATGTCGAGGGACTCATGGGTACGTACCAAAGTGATTATTTTATTTATGATATTAGCTTCTATGTAAAAAGGATGTTTTATGTTGTTGTATTTTTAAAAAAACAGATTTTTTATTTGAAGTATAAAGTGATTTTTAAAAATGGTTTTGAAATAAAAAATAAAATATTATTGCTTAAAATCAGAAATGAAATATGTATGTCTTCATGCATGTACAACATGCATTGTTAGTAGGGTTGACATCATATCAAATTGTGTTTTCAACTGAAATATACCAAGAGAAATAATCAGCCTTGTTGATGCGTTCTGTCGAGTTGTAACTAACTAACCCATAATATTTCTTTCAGGATCAAATGGTGAGCAGGCTGGTTCCAGTACCGGGGAGGCCTACGAGCCATCAAGGCTCATGTCTCCGTCAGAAATGGCGTCCAGTTTCAACCAACAGAACGGACACGTGCTAAGTGATCACAGCGACGTGGACGATATCAGCATGCAGGAGCATGAAACAGACAATGTCAGTGTCAGTGTCCATAATGACAATAACCTTGACACTGGTAACCATAGCAACAGACTCGATCACTCAGAGGATATGAGTATGAACGCTTCATATAGTAACCATAGCAACCATAATGACTCGGATTTGGCCAATGGAAATAGCAACGGAAATTTACAGCAAGTCTCATAGTATCCATGGCAACCAAGTGATTAAATAAATAAAAAATCTATTAAAAAATTAAAATGCATTCAAATTTAGGCAGCAAAATGACTGTACTGTCCGGTGCCGCTGGAGGGAACCATGGAGCGTGGTTAAATCTATTGTAGAGTGCGCCGCGGAGCGAGGCTGCAACTGCATTTAAAAATTATACACACATAGAATAATCATTCAGATGTGACTACGGTGTATAAAAAAATAAATGGTGCTAAACAAAGGGAGGCCACTTGTTGATGAATACAAGAAAAACAATGGAGACCGTTGGAAAAATTGGTTATGTTGACAAGAAATTGTGTTGTTTGTCCAGATGTGTATGATAATGTTTTAACCATATTAAAATGGCAGATAATGTTGATATGGACAATGTTGGTACAAATTTGTGGGGTCAGTGCGAGACTGTTGTATCTGTACAGATATAGATATCTAGTTACAGTTGTTTCGCGTTCACCCCATGACATGTGTTGTTAATGATTTTATATGAAATGTTAGCTATTGTTAGATATTATACAACTTGTTAGTGTACATTTTAAATATTTCTTTTAAGGGTATCCGATAAAAACTATTTGTATTGCATACGTTTAACTGTTTTATAGAATAAATTGTAAAAAATAATAGTCCGGGGATAAGTTTTCAGAAATCCATTTTTATGAGAAATCCGTGAGTTGGGTTACCCGATAGAGGTTTCCGAGCAACAGGATCTTGATAATCCTTTTTGCCCATTTTTGGGCCCCGATGTAGATATGAAATTCTTTTCAAGAGTTATTGTTCTTGATTCTTAATGGTTTATATGAAAGATAGACAACTCTTTCATGAAAAATGTCAGAATTCCAGAATTATCGTATGTGGGAGTTCTTGTTCTTGATTATTAATGATTTATATGAAAGGTAGACAACTCTTTCATGAAAAATGTCAGAATTCCAGAATTATCGTATGTGGGAGTTCTTGTTCTTGATTATTAATTATTTGTATGAAAGGTAGACTTTTATAAAACCGTCAGAATTCCTGAACTACCCTATGTGCTATAGTCTTATATGTGTTATATATGAGCCTTTGTGGGTAGTACTGATAATTGAATTTTGGGAAATTTCAAACCTAACCTTAGCATAAACATATTGATACACATGATGGCGAGAAAACAAACGTGCTAAAAACCTGAACAAAACGAGATTAGCCCTTAACCCGCTAAGCCAGGTAACTCGCAGGCCGATCAGGGTTTACAATGTCCGACTGCTGATCAGTCATTTTCCGCCAAACACCCATTTGTCACATAAATGGAATGGTCTTAATTCAAAGAAAGTACAGTCCATTATATATATGTAGCGGGTTAAGAGTCCCAAGTGCCAATGAGAGATGTGCCTTGCACTATTTGAATTGTGAAAATGTATTTTCTCTCATATATTGCGCACAAAAATGAGGGTCCAATGTATATAGTATTCATACGTCAGCTGTTCCATTTTCTCATCTTTTCATTCGGTGATTTTTTTTTTATAAATAATACATAAAACAATTAGGTTTTTGTCTTACTTAAATGCAGTTCCATTTTATTATCTTGTCATTCAGTTACTATATATCCAGTAAAATTGAGATAAAACAAAAGTTGCTTCTTGTTGCGTATTTTCTTAAAAGTGGTGGGTGGGGCAATGCTAATTTTTAAATATTGTTTTAAGTGAAAAAAAGTTTACTCAAACGAGTATCTGATTTGTTGCATTTTCGCTGAAAATGAAACAAACACTATGTAGCTTTGATAGTAATTCCAGTAGATATTCTTTTAAAACATAAATGTATTACTTTCACTATTTTCCAGCTTCTGTTTTGCCACTGGTTTTATGTTGGAGCTATAATGTAGGGTGTGTTGATGGTTTGGGTGGGGTAATTTAACTTGGAATAAGTGTGAGCTGGTAGTGAAGTTCTCAATTAGTATATTATATATTATTAGAGAGCGGTATATCCATTGCTTATAGTGAGCCATAGTTTCAGTGTCAAAATAGTTCTGTGCCAATTGTATACAAAGTTTGATGAAAATTAACAAACAGAATTCGATGGATTTATTCTGTTTTATGTACTACTACGTTTTAAAATGTCAGTGTTCAGGGTTTTCTTTGTTAAGAAATATATATTTCATACCTTGTTAAATTTCTTCATGGATTTCTTTGTTGAATTTCTTTGTTAAATTTCTCATGTATTACCACAACTAAAGCAAGCCAAACTGAACAAATTTTCTTTTTTCTTATAATATTGCTCAATTCATATTAATCAATTAAAAATACTCATTATGGCATTGTAAAAATTAGAATGAATAAATTAATGTTAACTTGGATGGGAGAATTTTTCTGATTTCTAAAAAATATCAATTTTGTTAATTTCAGTGAAACCTTTTGTTTGACAACAACTTGGGTATTTCTGTTTATTTTCTGTTGATAATTGTTAATGATTAATATAACCTGTCAGTGAAAGTTTATCAATTTATGTGCCATTTTACAAAGATGTGTTCATTTTTAAGTCATGAATATAAATATTTATTCTATACTATTGCTATATGTTGCTTAAATACTAAAAAAAGTGTTTGCATTTATTGACTGAAAAAGGTTGATTTTGTTTTAAAATTCAAACTCTAGTCAGGACATAAAACAACTGTTTTCGTACTATAAAGACTCGACGTGCATGCATTTCACAGATTAAAAAATGGCAGAGAATGAATATGAAATCCAAAACAAACGAAAGAAATCCCTAATACTCCAATCCTGTTTCAGACTGAAACCGTTTATTTATGCTTATTATTTCTTTCATGCATGTATCCGCTTTAGACGAGTCGATATTCATTGTGAATTATTACAACACGTAAGTGGCACGTGGCTTTTAGGATTAGTTTTGACCCGTCACTAATTGCACCTTTATGACTTTTTTTTAATCGCAAGTTGCTAAAATGACATTTTGGTTAGTTGCAACTAGTCAATACCACGAGTAGTGACAAGACTGTATAGTTAGTTGCAACTACTTTAGTGTTCTTTCTGGCCATCTTGTAAATAAAATAAGAATCCATCAGGAGTTTCCATGTGCAATAAGGAAATCTCTCTTGCGGGATTGGTCAGTTGGGGGCGAGGCTGAAATGTTGACCCCGAGGTTGAGATTTCCTTCTTCCACAAGGAAAACTTGTGATTCATGGATTATAGTCTTCCCATTCCTTGCGATCAACTGTAAATTACTGAATTAGACAAATAGTTCCGACAAACAACAAGAACGAGACGTATCCCACATGGATGGAAATGGGAAAAAAATACAAAACTTATAAATTATAGCGTAGGCTGCGAGGTGACTGACTTAACTGTGTATGTATAGTTATTTGTGAACTTATCGCAACTCGCTGTACAGTTCACCAGATCTATCTGTATAAATGGAAATTTTGATCTCATAGTTGTAAGTTGTTTGCATATATATTTTATTGGTCCTTGAGTTGTAAAATAATTGTTACTGTTCTTTTATTCTTTTTTTTTGACAAGCGATTTATTTTAAAAACAGTAAGTCTTATTTGCATTGCCACTGGTAGCTGAGGTTTGACGATACATTTTCTAAAGAAAGAGATTTGTAGATAAAACTGACGTTAATAAAATTAATAAAACCAAAAACAATATTCAAGGGAATATCAGGTGATGAATGACCCCGAGAAGGTTATTCCCAACATTTGGTACATACATGAACATGGACAGTCATTTATTAAAAAGTAAGATGTCTGTGAAGAATGCATGACTGTGTATATTTTTTTGCGACAAGTTATTGTTGCCAAAAAAAAATGTTTATCATAATAAACTATCCAAAAAACAATTTTAGGATTTAGAGAATATGTATTTTTAGAGTAAAAAATATAAATGATTTACGTATTATTTTATGCAAATTTTAGAAAGTAAAAAAATGTATATTTTGAAGAAAAAATATGGCGTGTAGATTGCTAGGTGTTCTTCACTAATCCATGACAAACTATTAATTAATGATGCATTTGCTTCTAGTCTGCTTATATTATGACAGTTGTCCATATAGTCACATGATATGTATTTAGCCAATGAAATTTGAGGAATTGATCACATGACTAGTACTGTTGATGTCACATGACATTTAGCTATTCAATAAGTTAGTTTTTGTAAAACAACATACATACCGTTACAGAAACATCTTATTTTTAATATTGAACTGAAAAATGATGCTTTGTTATTTATGTGACTATGGGATATGCATTTTCGTTTTTGTTTATCTTTCATTTTGTTTATTTCTACATCGTTTAGACAGTTATTCGCATAACTGAGAAGAACTGCTGAAGTTTAATCATGTATTTTATTTGTTACTTAACATTTATAGAAATATGTCTATTAAAATATTGACCAAATGAAATTCTATAACTTTGTTGTGTTTTCCTGCTCCCTAAATAGATATTGAGTCTTATAGGAGTTTTATATAAATGAGTTTCGAGGATAGTATGTACATAGAGGATCTTACATGAGTACTCATTCATTTTGAATTTATGAAACGAGTTGGCAAAATGATATAATGCGAGGCTCTTGCCGACATTTTTGCAAACAAGTTTAATAAATTCAATAATGAATGAGAACGAATGTTAGATTCTATTTATCACATAACTTGTAACGTCACATTACGTCAGAAAAGGTACATTAACGTGACGTCCATGACGTCATTAACTTTATGTTATACCACTAGTGGAATATCGGAAATATTGAATGGTGTTATTACACTCCCACAGAGCATGTTATGTGCTGAAGAGTTTTATGTCGCTTTTAGGAATTTTTAGTCATATTGCGACAGTGTCCTCTTGTAGCAGTGAGCTTAATGCTCTACTTTATGGTGCTGCCACTCTGGAATACCATGCTGTAGACACATGATATGATACCCTAGTCTTGGCCAGCTAGACTGTATCATGCATATGTCTTACTTGCAGATATCGATCTGGGCAGATTAGGCCAATTAAAGTGCCCACTAGCGATTAGCACAATTTATTCGCGCGTTTTTTTTCACGCTCATAAAGTCTAAGTTTGCGTGACGTCATGTTGTAAAAACAAGTACAATGTCAATTGTTGATGCAGCAGTTAAACTGTTAAACTTCACTTGCTGCTTCTCATAAGTTAAAAATAAGAAAATATTATTAAATTAACTTAAAAATACGTTTTTTGAAAGTCGTTGAATCTCTAAAAATCTCACCAAAATCGCCCAAAACGAGAGGTCGATTTTAATTGTCCTGTTTTCCCCAGGCCCTGGTTCTGGATCTGTGTAGCATAGTGTAACGAAGAAATCAGAAGCGGGCCGGGTGACCGAGGCTAATGATACCCCAACCAGTCATATTCACCGTCACCGGAGCCGACCAGTTTTAGAACTTCTTTCTCTTGCATGAAAAGAGGCTGCTCTACCAATAAGCTACACTGTAGTCTCGAGAAGCAAGCGTGTTTTTTCAAGCCCTGAATTTAATGCCAATTATAAGCGTTTACAAATCTTTTATTTATACATAATGCATATATATTCAGAGATAACCAACATTTTTCACAAATTGCATTTTGATAATTGATGAGAGACTTTAAACAAATTTCTACACATTAAAGATTATAGTAAGACAGCCAGAGATAGAGAGAGGATAGACATGAATCCAAGAACACCCTCGCTAGTCTTACTATCAAATAAATTCCTTTTCTCTCTTGTTTGAGGTGCTTGTTTCTGCCAAAGGTTTTTGGACTTTTTAAGACACAATTTGACTAATACCCAAGTAGATTATATATCTGTGAAACTGGCATTGTTAGTGGTAAAATACGATTTTTTAGCTCTACTGATCAGAGATCAGCAGAGCTTATGCCGTGGTGCGGCGTCCGTCGTCCGTCTGTCCGTCTGTCCGTAAACTTTTATTTGTAGCGACTTCACAGCTGAAACTACTGGATGGATATTCATGAAACTTTACAGAAATGTTGCCCATAAAGTCTAGTTGATCCTAGCAAAAATTCATGTTGATGTGAAATCCAAGATGGCCGCCAAAGCTAAAAATAGAGTTTTAAAATACAAGTTTGTAGCGACTTCTTCTTGAAAACTATAAGTGATATTGATATGGGACTTTTTCTAAAATGATCAGCATGACATGATGTTGATCCTAGTCAAAAATCGTTTTGATTCAACGTTAAACATGGCTGCCAGCGGCCATCTTTGTTTACATAGAGTTATATAGTAAAAACTTGTAGCGACTACTTCTCTGAAACTACTTGGCGGATTGTCATGAAACTTTACAGGAATGTTGCTCTTGATGTCTAATTGATCCTAGAAAAATTTCAGGTCGGCCGGAAATTCAAGATGGCCGTCACAGCTAAAAATAGATTTTTAAAAAATAAGTTTGTAGCGACTACTTCTTGAAAACTATAAGTGATATTGATATGGGACTTTTTCTAAAATGATCAGCATTACATGATGTTGATCCTAGTCAAAAATCGTTTTGATTCAACGTTAAACATGGCTGCCAGCGGCCATCTTTGTTTACATAGAGTTATATAGTAAAATCTTGTAGCGACTACTCCTCTGAAACTACTTGGCGGATTATCATGAAACTTTACAGGAATGTTGCTCTTGATGTCTAATTGATCCTATCAAAATTTTAGGTCGGCCGGAAATTCAAGATGGCCGTCACAGCTAAAAATAGATTTTTAAAAAATAAGTTTGTAGCGACTACTTCTTGAAAACTATAAGTGATATTGATATGGGACTTTTTCTAAAATGATCAGCATGACATGATGTAGATCCTTGTGGAAAATTATTTTGATTCGACGTTAAACATGGCTGCCAGTGGCCATCTTTGTTTACATAGAGTTATATAGTAAAAACTTGTAGCGACTACTCCTCTGAAACTACTTGACGGATGTTCATGAAACTTCACAGGAATGTTGCTCTTGATGTCTAGTTAATCCTAGAAAAATTTCAGGTCGGCCGGAAATTCAAGATGGCCGCCACAGCTAAAAATAGATTTAAAATAAATAAGTTTGTAGCGACTACTTCTTCAAAACAATAAGAGATATTGATATGGGACTTTTTCTAAAATGATCAGTATGACATGATGTTGGTCCTTGTCGAAAATCGTTTTGATTTGACCTTAAACATGGCTGCTTTGTTTACATAGAGTTATATAATGAAAACTTGTAGCGACTACTTCTTTGAAACTCCTGACGGATTTTCATGAAACTTCACAGGAATGTTGCTCTTAATGTCTTATTGATCTTAGCAAAATTTCAGGTCGGCCGGAAATTCAAGATGGCCGCCACGGTTAAAAATAGATTTTCAAAAAACAAGTCTGTAGCGACTACTTCCTGAAATCAAAATCAATCAGTAGAGCTTCAAGGTCATTGACCTCTTGTTTTTATCAGAAAATAGTCTGAACTGAAGTTATCTGAAATTGCCAGATGTTCTGTTCTCACAACAAGATGTTTGTTTACATAGGGAAAACCCTATCAAAATAGTTTTTTGCTGTAAAATACTTATTTCTCAAATTATTTTTCATTCTAATCATATATAACTTATGCAAGTATTGTCAAAATTCTACATGAGAATGCTGAAAAACCTTGATGTGCCCATACATAATCTATATGCACTGAGGATAGCCTCCAGGACATGTAATCGGCCCATGTTAGAAGTAGGTGGCTTGCTCAAGTGAATTATGGCGGCGTTTTGACTCAAATGCAATATTCCCATGGTGGCGTCTCGAGTAACTAAGAGCAATATTCCCATGGCGATGTTTAGTAACTAAGTGCAATATTCCCACGGTGACGTTTTGAGTAACTGAGTGAAATATTCCAATTGTGTCATCGTGAGTAACTTAAGTGCAATATTCCTATTGTGGCATCTCGAGTGCAATATTCACATGGTGACGTCTTCAGTAACTGAGTGCAATATTCACATGGTGACGTCTTGAGTAACTGAGTGCAATATTCACATGGTGAAGTCTTGAGTAACTAAGTGCATTATTCCTGTGGTGACGTCTTGAGTAACTAAGTGCATTATTCCTGTGGTGACGTCTCGAATAACTGAGTGCAATATTCACATGGTGGAACCTCGAGTAACTGAGTGCAATATTACTGTGGTGGAACCTCGAGTAACAGAATGCAATACTCCTGTGGTGGCACCTCAAGTAACTGAGTGCAATATTACTGTGGTGGAACCTCGAGTAACTGAGTGCAATACTCCTGTGGTGGTATCTTTGAGTAACTGAGTGCAATATTCCCATGATGGTGTCTTGAGTAACTAAGTGCAATATTCCTTTGGTAACCCCTCAAGTAACTGAGTGCAATATTCCTTTGATGGAACCTCGAGTAACAGAATGCAATACTCCTGTGGTGGCACCTCAAGTAACTGAGTGCAATATTACTGTGGTGGAACCTCGAGTAACTGAGTGCAATACTCCTGTGGTGGTATCTTTGAGTAACTGAGTGCAATATTCCCATGATGGTGTTTTGAGTAACTAAGTGCAATATTCCTTTGGTAACCCCTCAAGTAACTGAGTGCAATATTCCTTTGATGGAACCTCGAGTAACAGAATGCAATACTCCTGTGGTGGCACCTCAAGTAACTGAGTGCAATATTACTGTGGTGGAACCTCGAGTAACTGAGTGCAATACTCCTGTGGTGGTATCTTGAGTAACTGAGTGCAATATTCCCATGATGGTGTCTTGAGTAACTAAGTGCAATATTCCTTTGGTAACACCTCGAGTAACTAAGTGCATTATTCCTGTGGTGACGTCTCGAATAACTGAGTGCAATATTCACATGGTGGCGTCTTGAATAAGTAAGTGCAATATTCCTGTGGTGACGTCTCGAATAATTGAGTGAAATATTCCTGTGGTGGCACCTCAAGTAACTAAGTACAATATTCCCATGGTGATGTCTTGAGTAACTGAGTGCAATATTCCCATGCTGGCGTTTTGAGTAACTAAATGCAGTTATCGCATGGTGGCGTCTCCATTAACTAAGTGCAATATTCCTGTGGTGGCACCTCGAGTAACTAAGTACGATACACCCATGGTGATGTCTTGAGTAACTAAGTGTAATATTCCTTTGGTGGCACCTCAAGTAACTAAGCGCACTATTCCCATGGTGGCGTCTCGAGTAAGTAAGTGCAATATTCCTGTGGTGGAAACTCCCGTAACTAAGTGGAATATTCCCATGGTGGCACCTTCAGTAACTAAGTGCAATATTCCTATGGTGCCATCTTAAGTAACTAAGTGCAATATTCCTATGGTGCCATCTTAAGTAACTAAGTGCAATATTCCTATGGTGCCATCTTAAGTAACTAAGTGCAATATTCCTATGGTGCCATCTTAAGTAACTAAGTGCAATATTCCTATAGTGCCATCTTAAGTAACTAAGTGCAATATTCCTGTGGTGGCACCTCAAATAACTGAGTGCAATATTCCCATGGTGGCACCTCGAGTAACTAATTGCAATATTCCCATGGTGGCGCCTCGAGTAAGTAAGTGCAATATTCCAGTGGTGGAACCTTGAGCAACTAAGTGCAGTATTCCTTTGGTAGCTCGAGTAGCTGAGTGCAATATTCCTTTGGTGGCACCTCGAGTAACAGGGTGCAATACTCCTGTGGTGGAACCTCGAGTAACCGTGTGCAATACTCCTGTGGTGGAACCACGAGTAACCGAGTGCAATACTCCTGTGGTGGAACCTCGTGGAACCTCAAGTAACTAAGTGCAATACTCCTGTGGTGGAACCTCGAGTAACTGAATGCAATACTCCTGTGGTGGAACCTCGAGTAACTAAGTGCAATACTCCTGTGGTGGAACCTCGAGTATCTGAGTGCAATACTCCTGTGGTGGAACCTCGAGTAACTGAGTACAATCAGTGCTCAAGAAATAGGATAGCCCGACGCCCGGGGCTCCTCGAAATCCATTCCGGGCCTGTCTCATTTTGCTGACGAGGAGCCCGTCGGGCCTGTCTAAAAAAAAAAAAAAAAAAAAATAATCCCCCAAAAAATCAATTTTACTTGATCTCAAGCTCAAGTTCCTCAAGACAAAATACTCCTATGTGTATTGTGAAGTGTGAAAACACTAGCAATAAAGAATTAAAATGTGTTATACACACATTGAAACAATAAGAAGTTCGAATATTTTGCCTGGCTTCGTGTCGGCAGTTTGTCATAACTTTGAGGTTGACAATTGTTGACATAAAACTCTTTATTCTGCTATTAGGGTTGTGTTTTCTTTCCATTGTGATAAGAAATACCGTTTTTGTCATTAAAAACACATTAATGCATGAAAAAAAATCGTTATTGATGGTATTTCGATTGAATGTTTGTGAAATGTTCGGGCCGTCAAAGTGCGGTGTCATAGTAGTTCGGATGGTACATAATTTCGGATATTTTTTTTTATTTATTTATTTTTTTTTTTAATTTTTTTTTTTTTACATAATCAAATAAGAAAAACTGTCCTTTACAAATACATGTTGGTGGAAAGAAAAATATATATACTGTATATGTATAAATACAGATATAAAGTATATTTCTATTCATTATTTAAGGTGTAAGGAGTTCCTGGAATCCTACTTTTAAATGAATTCTAGTCTAGGCGCCTAATTCTTTACTTGGAGAAAGTGGTGACAAAAAGAAAAAATATAGCCAGAGGAGGCTCTGATAGTCTCATAAAACCTGATTAACAATTTGGCTCCAAGTTTAGCTCCATTTTCACCAAGTCGGCTCTGATTATTATCGTTTGGCAAAAGTGCTAGCATTGGTTATAAATTACTATGTAATATTTTAAACGTAATGGTAAATAAGTCGGCTGATCAGGGAGCATAAAGTGGTAGCAAAAAGAAAAATATAGTCAGAGGAGGTTCTGAGCTTGATTAATACATACGTAACAAAATTAATGTGTGCTATAAAAGTGAATAAAGACACATTTCCAATAAGAAAAAAATATTGGACCTTTCCATTTTAAATCAGGGCCTGTCCATTTCAAATCAGGGCCTGTCCATTTCAAATCGGGGCCTGTCCATTTTCAGAAGCAACAAGCCCTGGGCCTGTTTCTTAAAATAATTTTCTTTGAGCACTGAGTCAATATTCCCATGATGGCGTCCTGAGTAACTAAGTGCAATACTCCTTTGGTAGCACCTTGAGTAACTGAGTGCAATATTCCTTTGGTGGACCCTCGAGTAACTGAGTGCAATATTCCTTTGGTGGAACCTCGAGTAACAGAATGCAATACTCCTGTGGTGGCACCTCAAGTAACTGAGTGCAATATTACTGTGGTGGAACCTCGAGTAACTGAGTGCAATACTCCTGTGGTGGTATCTTGAGTAACTGAGTGCAATATTCCCATGATGGTGTCTTGAGTAACTAAGTGCAATATTCCTTTGGTAACCCCTCAAGTAACTGAGTGCAATATTCCTTTGATGGAACCTCGAGTAACAGAATGCAATACTCCTGTGGTGGCACCTCAAGTAACTGGGTGCAATATTAATGTGGTGGAACCTCGAGTAACTGAGTGCAATACTCCTGTGGTGGTATCTTGAGTAACTGAGTGCAATATTCCCATGATGGTGTCTTGAGTAACTAAGTGCAATATTCCTTTGGTAACACCTCGAGTAACTGAGTGCAATATTCCTTTGTGGAACCTCGAGTAACAGAGTGCAATATTCCTTTGGTGGTATCTTGAATAACGGAGTGCAATATTTCCATGATGGCGTCGAGTAACTTAGTGCAATATTCCTGTGGTGGCACCTCGAGTTACTAGGCACAATATGCCCATGGTGACGTCTCGAGCGTCCTCAGTAACTACACGCAATATTCACATGGTGGCGTCTCCAGTAACTAAGCGCAATATTCCCATGGCGATATCTTTCCCATGGCGACCTCTCGAGTTAAATGCAATATTCCCACAGCAGCCCTCATCAGAGTCTATTCAGGCCTTGAATTCACCAACCATTCTTGAGAATATTCTTAGACTTAAGCCCAAGTATGCAAATTTCAATCACAAATATTTCTAAAAGTTTAAAGGATAAACGTTCATGGGAAGCTGCTATGCATAAATAGGATGCATACTAATAAATAGCAACTTCATAAGATTGTTTATCTTTGAAGGTCTTGGGAATATTTGTGAACGAAATTTGGGTAAGAATAGTTTAAAGAATGGTTGGTGAATTCCAGGCCAAGTATGTTAGTGTTTTTTTTAGACTTTCATAAATACCTGAGCGCTTGAAAAACACAGCTACACAACATTAGTAGCCCCTTCCAGTTTTTGAAAAATATAGTATTTTAATCAAAGGGAAACAACTTGTACTTCATTCATTTGATATACATTATGAGAATTATTTCCCCGATGAAACAATATATTTTATGACCTGAACACCTGGATATGGTTTGTTGAGTAATTTTGCCGTTATTTAGAGGGGTTAGTGCCTTTAACAGAAATTGTGTAATCGGGTTAGAAAACCCCAAAAGAAGACGCTCTAAATGTCTAGTTTGTCATATGGATGTAAATGAGAAACCAGCTTTTGGATTGCTATGTGTTCCTTTAATATTAAAGTCAACAAACCAAAACAGCTGGTAGAAAATAAACACAAGAAGCATGCATATAAAATGACATGTATTTGAAAAATGTAAAATGAAGTCTTCCTAACAAGTATGAGTGCAATAAATACAAAACAATAAATTATCTATTAAAAATAAAAATGTTTGCTAGGCTCTCTTTAGGGTCCATCTTTTCATCTTAAAAATACCAGTAGATTATGGCTATTCCATTAAAACATACTCGGGACCACAGGAAGGTAATTTAATAAATCTTATATGAACTATTTTATGGGTTCTTTAAACTCAAATTTGCATTTATGGGCGGGTGTTCAATTTCAAAAAGTGCCTTCCTGGGGTCCCATGTATGTTTCAATGGAATAGCCCTTATTTTATTCAATGTAATAAATTATTGTTCTATCGCCACATTTGAATGAAAATATCAATAGCTAAATGAATACCCATGTGTAACAAACAAGTAACATTTGAATGCTTTATATCCGTTCATCAATAATTTATATGTTATTTAGAGCCGCTCCAGAGAAAGGGGAAGGATAAAAAGGTATCCAGGAACTTGCTCTGCTCCTATAACCAAGAGATTCCGGTTTCTTTAACGTGCTCGTAGGATATAATCAGATACACGGAACTGCCCGATTAACGTCCCCATCTTACAGACGAGTCCAAGGAAAAGCATCTTATCGGTAAAATACTAAGAAAATTCACAATGTAGCCGGTGGGGCTTGAACCCGGGTCCTCAAACTCAAATACTTGTATTGTATTAATAAA